>PVJX010007268.1:0-72163 GCA_004027295.1 Dolichotis patagonum | reverse complement strand
TATACTTTCTGTCCATCATGGCACCAATACATTTAAAAATTATATTTAACTGTTCTAGTTGAAATTTAAAATTATTCTTTTTATTTGTTGAGATTTCTGTTATATAAAGAAATATCCACCCATTTCAGTGTAATTAATTTTTACTTGTTAAGGCTAATTAATTTTTCTTAATTAAGAGGTTCATGCAATTGTAAACATAATCAGTATATAAAAACTTATATAAAATATACCCCTATTTTAGTTTTAAGTTAATGCTTCTGTACACTGATACTATAGTAAACAGTGAAATTTTTTCTGCTACTATATATTTGTTTTGGTATTTTATAATTTCATATAGATGCAATCAACTACTATATGTTTAGTGTAGCTTCTTTTCTCCCTTCAGAATGTTTTTGGCACACATCAGCATTGTCATCTGTATCAGTAGTTTGCAGACTATTGTTTAAAGTAATTTTCTTGTTTGTATATTCTAAACAAGTTCCCTATATTTCTACTGATGCAAATTTGTATTATTTCCAGATTTTTTGTCATTATGATTACATCAACCGTGAACTTCGATTTCAAATACATTTGTAGATTAATATTTTAAGTCATTATGAGCAAACATTGAGAAAAGGAGCTGAAATATTACATAGTAAAAGAAGTTTAAGTTTTACACAAGTTCATACTCAGGTTGTCAAAGTTTTTGAACTCAAGATTGATTTATTTTATTTATTTATTTTTTATATTTTGGTACTGGAGATCAACCTCATGACACTGTGCTTGCTACGCATGAAGATTTATTTGTATCAAAGATGCCTCTAACCCATGTGACTCCAAAGGAACTATGAATCTAAATAGGAGAGAGACTTAGTTGAGACGAGAAGAGATCCACAGACTGGAGGTCACTGGGGGAAGTGAGAGGAGATAAATGAATAATTTATTCCATAATAAATATTCACTAGGCACTTTGTGCATATACTGATAAAACTTTGAATCCATCTACTTTCTATTACCCCTTGCTTCATGGAGATGGATTTTTGTTTTTTTTTTTTGATACTGGGGATTGAACTCACGACCTCACACTTGCCAGCAGGCACCTAAGCCACTGAGCTAAATCCCCAGCCCATGCTTCATGGAGATGGAAGGCCACACCATATCAGTCAGTCATTAATGAATTTGCACCGATTTATGTATCAAACTTCTCCCCTGTATTTCACATAAAGATACGCGATCTAAAGAATAGTTAACATTACCTGGAACTGAAAATGAAGCAAAGCAAAACAGAAGAGACTAATGCTTCGCGCATTCTGTGCTCAAAACTTCCCATGTCTTCCTTTCCCTGCTTCTTCAGGGAGACCAGTTGGCATTTAGTGAGAATCAAGTTAGCGAAAGATAAGTTGCAGAACGTTTGTGTTGAAGTTTATAAGAATTTTTAGGGCTTCTATGAAAAAGTACCACAGATTGGGTGTCATAAAGCAAAGAAAATGTATTTTTTCACAGTTCTGGAAGCTAGAAGTATGATTTCAAGGTGTCTTCAAGGCTAAATTGCCTGTGAAGTACATAACAGGTTCCTTCTTTGCCTCTTCCTAGCTTCTAGCACTTTGCTGGCTGGCACTGTCATTGTCACCTGAGTGTCTTCAGTCTCTGGCTGCCTCATGACATAGTCTTCCTCTTGTGTATGTCTGTCTTCATGTCACCACCTGTCAAATGCGGAAAGGAGTCACTCCTCTCTGATATTACCTTAGCCCATTTCGTTTTCAAATAAGTTCACATCCTATGGTAATAAATATATGAACCTCAAAATATCTTTGTTTCTTTGTGGGTGAAGACACAGTCCAATCCATAGCATTGCATAAATAAAGAGAAATACCTAAATAACTACACCCAGTTATTCTTGTTCCCAATCAGGATCATGAATGTCCTAGATATAAGAACTAATCAATAACATATTTCACTTAGCTAATATGCTATAAATAGTAGTAATATTTCCAGTTTCATGTACTATTTATTGTCTATAACCAATTCTTAGCCTTTCACAGAAAAAGTGTTATTTTACAAGTGTAAAATGTGGTATTTAATGATTTAAATTCTTGGGCCAATTCTACAGTGGAGTGTCTTTTCAACATAGAGACCTAGTAAAGTAACATAGTACTAGTATCCACTGCTCCTTCAATATTTGTTAGATTTGGAAATACACACAATGCCAGGGCCTTATACTATTACCCCTCTGACTCTGTTGAAAAATGAAGTCAACCAAAGTTTACTTTTTACATAGAACAAAGTTTCTCATAGTACAAGTATTTCTGAAAACCTGTGAGTCATATTATCTGAGTCACTTCAATATAACCTCTTAATAAGTAAGAAATAGAAACACCCAAAGTGCCTATCAACTGATACATTGATTTCTCTTTTTTTTTTTGTCTTTTTGAGACAAGGTCTTTCTATGCAGTTTTGGCAGGCCTTGAGTACTTTGTAGCCCAGGCTGGTCTCTAACTCACAACACACAACAATCCTTCTGCCTCAGCCTCCCGAGTGCTGGCATTAAAGGCATGAGCCACCACGCCAGACTCGATACATAGATTTTTAAAATGTGGAATATATAAACAGTGGAATATTATTCACTCATAAAAATGATAGGATTCCGTCATTTGTGACAATATGAACGGAATGGGGAATTCAAACGCTAATTGAAGTAAACCAGGTACAGAAACATAAGAATGACGTCATGGCACTCAGACACGTAATCTAAAAGTGTCTCACAGAAGTTGAGAGTAGAGTGTTTAGTATCGGCGGCAGAGAAAATGGGGATAGGAAAACAAAGGTTGATCTATGGGTACTGTGTTAGTGATATTCCCATCACTGGGATAAAATATGTCATAGCTGGCTCTAGATTTTCAGAGAATTCACTCCATGGCTGGTTAATCCCAAGCAGAAATGGCATGGCAGAAGAACAGAGCAGTGGAAGACTTCTCACCTCATGGTACCTAAGCTGCAAACAGAAAAGGGAAGGAGCTCTGCTCTCCAAAGGTATGCGCTGAAGCACCGGTATCTGTCAGTGAAGCTCCGGTTCCTAACAGCACATTTGACCACATCCTTCTCAGTGGAACCACTCATCCAATCACATTCCGAAAGCCCCACGCAGGAATCTTTTGGAGACATTCTGCACCTAAATAATCAGAGGTACTAAGTTACAGTTCTACCACAGTAATAAATTGTGTTATGCATAGTACTGTGATCACAGATGAATAACGTTTGGCAGGGGATACAGCTCAGTGGCATAGCAGCTGCCTGGCAAGCGCAAGGTCCTGAGTTCAAATACTGGTACCAAAAAAAAAAAAAATCCACGACTAATATATTGTATATTTCAAACAAATAGAAGAATTCTGAATGGTTTATTACATATAAACACTAAATATTTTAAGAGTTATATATATTTAATCTGATGTAAGTAGTTTATAGTGTATATAGTTATAAAAATCTTGTGTGACTCTTTACTATGTGTGAAGTTTATATTTTATATATCTGTTGAAAGTAAATTTAAGAAAATGAACATGTTACCTAACAAACACTAGGAAAAAACAGAATAGAATAGAATCTTCCCTGTGGTGGTTAGGATGGAGTGTTGATTTTATTGGCTTGGGAATCCGTCTGAGGGTTGTTGGAGAACATTTCGGTGTATTTCTGGGTGTGTTATGTATTTGTGACCTCGGAACTATATTTAATCCCTTTCCCCTTCCTCTCTGCCACTGTTTTCCTTTTTAGCTTCCAATAACTATGCTCTTTGTGCTATCACAACCTTCTGCTGTAACATTTCTGTCTTAGAGCCAGTTGACCGTACAGTGACTCCCCTGACACTGTGAGCCAAATTAATCATTTCATCTTTTAAGTTTTGGGTCCCACATGTAGTGCATAGCAATAGGAAAGTTGACTAAGACATGTTACATCCCTAATCCATTTAACATCAGTCTCTGAACAGGGTATAGAATCCACTTAGGTGAGATATGTATCTACGTGGGTATCTATACATAGGCAGAAATTCAAAGCAGTCTTTAAAGTAAAAACTCTAACTTAACAGATTCTGTATACAAGACTAAGAAAATAGAAGATTTCAAAAATGGAAAACAATGTTTTTCAGAAAGTAGGATTCGAGAATGGAGGGAAGGTGTTGTATCATGATGGAACTGATAGTGATAAGACTAGAAATTTGAGGAAATTTAGACCAAGAAACTGTTCTAAAGAATCTGTATCATAGCATGTAAATTATATCTGCATTAAACATTAAATTAAACTACTCAAAATTTTGTATGGTCTCTGAAGCTTTTTGAAATAAATGTTAGGATTTTTGATTCAGATAATAAAGTAATTTAAATGTATTTTAAACTATTTTGTTAGCATTATAAAATGTTTCTTCTTTGAATTTCATGATTTGTCTTATTTCATATTTTTACTGTATCTGGTAATAAAATATTAATTCATGTTTTAGATTAGCTTGGACTTGTCGCATGTTGTCTACAACTTTATATATAAATAACATTATATAGAGCTTCTTGGAATTGCTTCCTTTTACATCTGTATTCAGCATTGAGTTAGAAATATTTATACACCCAATATGCAATTCTTGTTCTTTTCATGGGTACATTTAATATATTTCTCACACATACTGATATACAATGAAGAATGTAGAATCATATTTCATATTTGTGACTTATTGAACTTAGAGATAGGAAAAATGATGAATTTTCCATTTAATGGGTATTCGTAATAAAATACCCTACATCTTTCCAGCAGTTAAAATGGAGACAGAGTCTTTCCACAATTCTGCAGTTGCCTAAGTCCATTTGACTGTCTTCCTAAAGGCATTGACAGTATTGACGATCTGTAAGGGATGTGGCGGTAGCTGCAGGCTCACAGAGATCTGTGAAAATCATACCCTCACATTAAGGAAAGGCTCACAGATAGTTATGTCATCCCAAACCAAGGAGTTTATTTTGTGCATGTCGAAAGAGCCCTATGCCTCACTGCATATAATGATGGATTATAAACCATCCACAAAAACAAGTACCCATGAGGCGGCAAAAGGAAGGGAGAAGTTAATACAAATCAAAGTGCAAGATGAAAGTAAATTGAGTAAGCCGTGCCTTTATGTTTGTAAAATTATACTTAACTTTTTATAGAGGTCTAGGTTCAAAAAATTAACTATGTATGTGTTTTGTTCCATTTTCAGCTTGGTTTTAAGAAGAGTATTATGGATTTGTGCCATTTTTCTACCTAATTATTTTATATTGGCTTTATGTAAAATTTATATATCACAATTTTTACTATGTAAAATTTACTGGTTTTAAAATGTCTGTGAATAATTTTGTATATTGCTCAATTGTAAACAATTATCAAATTACTAGGTAATTAAGACTTGAAAGCCCGTTATTTTTGGAGACTCTTACAATTAATTGACTAGCATTTTTGCTGATATAGCTGTTGTTATGATAGAGATATCTTGTCAATTCACTGAATATTTGCCATGTTTATAAATAATCAGGAATAGTTCAAACTTTTGTTGCATGTGAATAGATTTTTGAGTTGAGTACTTAATAATAATAGAATTCTTAAAATCCAAGGACAAAATGCAAGAAGAAATTAGTAATGTAATAATAGGAAATCTGCAAGCATTTATACGAGGCATTTTGTCTCATTCCATTGTATCTCAGTATTTATGCTTTTGTCTCTTTAATACCCTAAATAAACAATACTGTTCAGGGTACATTCTATTATTAGAGTGAATACACAGTGGAAAAATCCAATAAAAAATACTGCTTTTTCTATGAATAACTTTGAACTGAATTACTAAAATGACAATTTACAGTTGCATTTATGTCTCATTCACTGTCATAATTTTCTAAATGAACCCATTTTAATCTCATTAGTTTTCATCTTTGAATAAGATACATTAAAACATATATCTCTTCACTTACTATTATCTATCTATCTTGCATCTTGTTCTTTTTTGATATTTTGGGTGCTTTTTATAAGAGACACCATGCAGTATTTAAGCTGGTTTATTTCAAGGGATGGGCATAGGGCAGAGAAGAGGGAGGTAAGGGGAAGGAAAAAAGAATTAAAATGAACTATATTCATGTGCAGACTACCGCCAAGGAACAGAAGCATTATGTACTCACGTATGTATTAATAAAAATTCTGTACAAAGACCTATTAAAGAGGAAATCAATGATATAAATATAATACTTTGAACAAGTCAAAATTTTGAAATAAAGAAAATAATCACACTGGAATGTGTTTAGTACAAGGAGACATCTAGAATACACCTAATATATCCTTTTAGTAAATGTCCAGACTCTGCATTGTCTGACAAGTGATAACTGCTGGTTCATGGAGAAATTTTTGGTTTTTGGGCATCAGCTGCAAAACACTTACCTATGTAAAGCAGCACATCATGAAAATAAGATACACAAAATGGCCAGCATCACGTAAAATATTTTTGGCAGTGAAATCGGGAACTATGCCTAAACTGACAGGCAAACAGAACTGGCTTTGATATTTGTTTTTCAATCGAATTTTACAAGAAGATAGATATACTTGGTGGTGGGCTTTTGAAATTATATTGTTGTTTATTATTTCTTCTTGTTGGAAAACATCTTATAATTAATAACATCAAGAGAAACCTTCAGACTAACCCAGGACTGCATACCTGCTGACAGAGGTCTGACTCGTCTTTTCCTTCAATGAACGTATTGTAGCAGATGGCAGATAGACTCTGAGGTCCACCCCTCCCTGCCTCCACTGGTAGGACTCAGGGCCCATAGACCTGTGGGAAAAACAGTGACCCAGCCAGACTCTGGCTAATGTGGGACTAGAGTTGTGGAGATATCTCACACAACAGTACCAATAGGAACCAAAAGGTGGTAAGTTAGGAGAGCAGTGCTATGCTTGGGGACGAAGACACAAGTAATAGAAGAGGATGGGTAGGGCTGCCCCTTTCTCTTTTCTTGTATTTTCTGTCTTTTTAAAATCTCTTTTCTTCTTTTTTTCTAAACAGCTGGTGGGAACTCCAACCACAGAAAACTAATTCTATTCCCCAAGTTCAGAGACAAAGAACTGACACAAACCCAGCACAAATCTACCTGCAATCTTGGCCAGAGTATTTATTTCTGGGATCTGACAGGGGCCTACCACAGAACTATAGACACTAGGAGAACTTCACTGATGTCATTTTTCTCTTTCTGATTGGTTTCTGTCTGATTGGTTTTCCTCTTGGATTTGGCTGGATTGGTGTTTTGTGTTGTTGTTCACTTTGTTTGTTTTCATTATTTGTTTCTTTTTTGTTTGCTTTCCCTTGCTTTTTGCCTATTCTATATTGTCCTGTTTGTTTTTTCCTATATATTGTTTTTCAGTGGGTGAAATTTTTGTTTATTGTTATCTTTCTCTTCTTTCTTTTCCCTCTTGCTCCTAGTTTAGAGCTCTAACCTTTCTTTTTGTTTTATTCTACTCATTATCTTCTTCTCTTTCATCAACTGTCTCATTTGAATTTTATTTATCTTTTTTATTTTAAAGAGAATAAAACAAAACAAAACAAAACAGAACAGAGCAAATCAGAATAGAACAATGCAAGCAACACAGGACTTCAAAACAAGACAACAGGAAATCACCAGTGGCTACCATAATGTCTCTGGTTTTCTTCAAAATAGTTGCCTATATCTTCACACACAACAATATCAAACATAACAAAATAGTATAAAACCAATGAAAAAAATGAAAGCATTATAGGACTTCAACCCCAGATAATAGGAAATGAACAATGGTTTCTATGTCTTGTTTTTTTCAAAACAGTTGTCCATACTATCACACAAAATAAAATCAAACAAAACACAATAGAATAAAACCGAGTAAACAAATGAATGAACATATCACAGCACTTCAAAAACAACATAATAGGAAACCAGCCATGAATACTATAATAAATCCCATAATATTCAAAATAGCTGCCCATACAATCAGACACAGCAAAATCTAACAGAACAAAACCAAGCCTAACAAAATTGTTAAAACAATACAAGAGTTTAAGCCAAGACAGTAAGAAATTAACAGTGTCACTACCTTCTCCTCCCAGGTGTTTCCTCCCCTCACTTTAATTAAATATATCACTTATCAAATATACATTGTGCTTTTGTGATCCCTCTAAGTACTTCTGTTTTTTATGCTAGGGTTCACCCATAGGAGTTCAAACTGTTTCAACCATTATCATGATTTCCAGTTGCATCCATCCACCTACAAGACCCTCAAGATTATTCTACTTTATAGTTGGGCAGCTTCACGTGGTATGAAAATACCATATCTTTCCTATCTGAAATATTGAATATTATAGAACTTATCAAAACAGAATATTGAATAGAGCAATATCACTAATCAGGAAAAAGCAAAATGGTGATAAAAATATTTTCCTTCAAAGAGATGGTAGAAGGAAATCCTCCGTATTTGCTATGTTACATATGGTCAACCTCCCAAGAGATGCTCAGATCTCTGACTCCCACTTGCTAATGGGGAGGAGGGGGGAGGGATGTTTGACTCTTAGCCTGTGCGCCATAGACTCACAGCCACTTACCAGGGCGTCAGGCTGCGTGCTCAGTTAACTAGAGCCCTAAGTTCCAACACAGCATGGATCTCAGGAGAGGTTGCTGCTTCTCGCCCTGGGGTGACCGCGGCTTGCCAGACCACAGCCCTTACTAGGGTGGCTGGCTGGTTGCTCGGTTTCCCAGAACCTTCTGTCTCATTTGAATTTGTGATACATTCATATGAGTAAGCATTTTTTTTTCCTTCTTCAGGCTCACTACAAAATTCCTAAGCCTTTTCTAATCGTGCCTTCATGTGTCCTACAATTACTCAAAAGCTAGATGATTATCTTGTGCCTTCCATCATTCCTTCTATTATATTTAACCTCATTCATCTCTGCATACCACAACCCTATCATCTTAAACACTCATACAACAGGGTAAAATCAACCTACTAAGTTGAAGATCATTGCATACAAGTTCTTGGTACAAATGGGATCATATTATATAGCTATAGAACTTCCTACTATGGTTATAGATATCAGGCTAATAGTTACCACAGTTTGTCAGTAGCCAGCCTATACTTGAGACTATTTATTGATAACTGAACTCCTTTCAACAGATGTCATACATGCTATGACCAGACCCCCTCCCTGTATGTCCCTTGCAATTGTCGCAGTCATAAACATCACCACCATCCAGTACCAAACAAAGAAGCAAACAAATAAATAAAAAAAATTACAGATCAGTCTCCCTAATGAACATAGATACAAAAACTCTCAGTAAGATACTGGCAAACAGAATGCAGCAAATCATCAAGATCACAAAACAGGACTAAGTAGGATTCATTCCAGGGAGGCAGGGATGCTTCAACACACACAAATCAATAGATATAACACACCCTATCACCAGAGCCAAAGACAAAAATCTCATGATCATCCCAACAGATGCAGAAAAACCTTTTGACAATGCTTGATGATAAAAACTCTACAGAAAATTGAAACAGATTGTCTTTATCTCAATCTTATAGGAGCAACCTATGTCAGTTCTACAGCTAACATATTAAATGGTCAAACACTGAAAGTTTCACTCTAAAATCATGAATTAGACAAGGATGTTCATTATTACCACTCCTATTCAATATATTTCTGGTAAGATTAGAGCAATTAGACAAAAGAAAAAATAAATATAGGAAAGGAAGAAATTAATGTATCATTTTTTGCAGATGACATGATATTCTACATAGGAGACCCCCAAAGCTCCATCAAAAGACATATAAATTTTATATCCAAACTCAGTAGTGTAGGAGGATATAAAGTCAACACTAAAAAAAAAGTAGCATTCCTATACACAAGCAACAAACTTAGAAAGAGAGCAATTAGAGAAAGCACACTTTTTAACCAGAGTATCTAAAATTCAGGTGTGGTAGTACATGCCTGTAATCTCAGAACTTGGGAGGCTGAGGTAGGAGGATTGCTGTGAGTTCAAGACCAGCCTGGGTTGCAAAGTGAGCTCAAGACCAGCCTGAACTGCATAGCAAGACTCTGTCTCAAGGAGACCAAAAACAGAAAAAAGTATCTAAAAAATGCAGTACTTATCTAAAAAATGCAGTACTTAAGACTCAATCTCAAAAAGGATATAAAAAATCTGTACAGTGAAAGTTACACTACCATGAAAATGAAGCTTGAAGAGGATATCAGAAAGGACAGATATACGTAGGAAAAACCAAAATTGTAAAAATGACCATGTTCCCCAAACTTCCACAATGCTGTAATGTAATCTCAATCAAAATACATTAGCATATCTCACAGATTGAGAGAAAACTTACATAAAATGCATTTTTAATGAGAAGAGACCTGAAAGAGCAAAAGCAATTCTGGGCAGCAAAGGCAAATTAAGAGAACATCATAATCTCAAACCTAAAATTATACTACAAAGCCACCATGATACAAACTACCATGCTATTGACAAAACAAACAAGTAAAAAATACCTGAAAAAAAAGAAACCCTGAGATCAACAGAAAGGAATAGAAGATGTAGATACAGCTACAAACACACTCAGGTACCTTATCTTTGACAAAGAAGCCCATCATGCTCACTGGAAGAAAATCTTTTCAATAAATGGTACTGGAAAAACTGGCTTTCCAGATGTGAAAGACTAAAAGGACACCCATATCTATCACCATGCACTAAGCTAAAGTTGAAATGGACCAATGATCTAAGTATTAAAACACAAACACCAAATTTACTGGAAAAGAAATTAGGTGGAAATCTCAAAGACTTAGGTGTGGGCAGAGACTTCATGAACAAAATCCAGAGTGAAAAGGAAATACTACAAAGAATCAACAAATGGGATCTCACCTTATTAAAAAGCTTTTGAATAACACAAGAAATCACCAACAGAGTAAAAGACAACCCACAGAGAGGGAAAAAATGGTAGCCAGTTGTCCCCCCAACAAAGAACTTATATATCTAGAACATGTAAAGAACTGAAAAAAATCAGACTTGCCCCCCCAAATTCAAAGACTGAATCTAAAAATGGGCATTTGAGATAAGTGCAAACTTCTCAGATGAAGAAATATGAATGGCAAATAAATACATGCAAAAGTGTTCAACATCATTGCTCATTCAAGATGCAAATTAGCATTGAGATTTTATCTCACTCAAAAAAGAGTTGCTATCTAGAAAAATCAACCAGTAACAAATGGTGAGGGGCTGTGGGGCCAAAGATACCAGGCTCCACTGTCAGTGGGAGTATGTGCTAGTACAACCATGGTGGAAATTAGTGTGGAGATTCCTTAAAAATCTAGGATTAGAGGGCTGCGGATACCGCTCAGTATCATAAGAGCCTGCCTGGCAAGTGCAAGGTCCTGAGTTCAATTCCTGGCACAAAAATAAATAAATAAATACATAAATAAATAAATAAATAAATAAAATCAGGATTAGAGGTCAAATTTGACCCAGCTATTCTTCTGGGTATGTTTGCAGAAGAATTGAAAACATCATAGCACAGTGATATATGTGCACCCATTTTTGCAGTAGCACAATTTATAATATCTAAATCTTGGCAACAAACTAAATGCCCATTGACTAGGAAGGGATAAAAAATATATTATTTTTTAAAATACTGAAGTACTACCCAGCCATAAATAAGGATAAACTAGAGTTTTATAGGTAAATGGATGCAATTAGAAAGCATATATCAAACCTACGTGTGTGAACATCATATTGTCTCACTAGTGTGAGAAGCTGAATGAATAAATAGGATCCAAAATGTGCAATAGAGATTGTAAATTGCAAACAAACTGTTTAAAAAAAAGAGAGAGAGAAACTGTGCTGGGAGAAAGGAAAAAGGGAGAAAGGAAAACAAAGTATATATAGCAAATAATAGGATAGCTACACAGCTAGCTTCTTTTAGTGTATTGAGAACAAAGGTGTGTGCTAATACTGTTTGGACAAGATATTGTGCCTATATCTTAAACTTTGAAAACAACTCTTACATTAATATTGTGTAATGTATTAATTATTTTAACTCTCCTACTTGTCGGTTTTGAAACTGTTTCACTGTTATTTTTATTTTTCTTTTTAAAATAAAAAAGGGAAACTTTCTGAGAAAATATCTGTTGTTTTGATTAGGTGTGAAAACAGATGTTTCTACTTCCCATGACACTAGTTAATAATAATTTTTTAAATAGTCTAACAAATTGTCACTCTTCTCAATATGCCATTCTCTGGCTTCATGACAATTCTATGGCCCTAGGATCTGCTGTAATCAATAAGAAAGTCTGGGAAAATAGAACACATTAGCATATCTCCTGCTATAAGTGGTACAGTTGATCAGAGCCCTGGTTTATGCATGAGAAATCCTTTTCTATTTTGGCAATACTATGAACGAATGAAGCAAAAATCCAAAGTTGAACATCATTTTGAAGACTAAACTATTTTTTACCTGATTTTGTCTCAGGAATTTCTTAACTTTAAAGAAGCTTTCTTGAACAGAATGTCTATAATACATCTATTATTTCTCTCCCTTAAGATCAGATTTGTTTGTTCAATATGAAGACAACTTTTCTATTCCCTCTACACAAATATTTTTCTAGTAATTTTTAGAGACATTCAATTTCTCCTTGACATCTGATTCTCAGAGAATCTAGACCAGTAGTATCAGATTAAATTTTTGTTTCTAAAGAAGATATAAAACTTTGATGTAAGTCTGGTGAAAGGATTTGACCCTAAAAATTTTATGTATGTAATGTTACCTAATCAGGTTTATTTCCCTTCACAAACTTGTGCGAGAGGTCTATAACATTAAAAGGAAACACTTTATAATAGGACTAGGAACCCAAACATTAAGAAATGGGAGCTATTTGTTTTATACATGAATAATATGAACTATAATTTCACAAATGAAATCCTAAAGACCATAGAAACAATTTTATCAATTCAGTCTGACAAACTAGAGAGTCAGAGAGATAAGAGTCTTATTTGAACAAAACAGTTCAATGAATATAAAAACAGGTAAGAGGTGGTAGGCTTTTATAATACATGGGGCACACAAGTGCATATGTATATAGAAATTATATATTAAGATGTTAAATCATCTCTATGAGGAAGGTACTAATATAATTGCATCTCCTTAATTTTCTGGAAATATTTCTCAAAGCTGTTTCAATAACTTGCCTTGCTCTTGGGTAGAAAGAGCTGAGTTTGAATCCAAGAATGAAAAAAAGTGAAGAAAAGAAAAAAAAGAACATATATCAATAATCAATAAAATGTTTATAAATTAGCATTTCATTTATTTATATTCATGGACAAATCATTACATAACAATACACTGATTCTTTAGATTTCCCTCTTACACAACTTTCTTGAGAAGTTTTGAGCAACAATTTGTCTGAACTTTTCATTTCTTACACATTTTGTGATGTTTGGTTGTACAAACTAACAACACACATTGAGGATGGAACCCAAGAGTACACACAAAATTAATATACGTTTTTTGTTCACCTTGTATACATAGTCTAAAAAATTTTACATACAAATGTTTGTACTCCTACCTTTTGACTGAGGAAATTTCATGTGAGATTAAATGTAGGATTTTATACTTGGATAGTTGGCAGCCTGAAGGTTTAAGGCTTTGAAGCATTTAAAACTTTAGATTTTCAGGTCACCCATGCTCATGCTATATAAATTTTGATTACTGTTATGAAATTCCCTATTTGAAAAATAGTTATCGTTGCTCACAATATTACCAAAACTTTGAAAAATAAACATATTGCTGTAAAATGGCATAGGCAAACCTGTTTTTACATAGGTGTCAGAACATATTACAAACGCAAGCAATTGCCATGTTTTCTCTATTAGATTTTTAACTAAATCATTTTCTTTTTCTTGCACTATATGGCACATGTAGATAGAGAGGAGATGGAAACTGAGTCAAAAGATGCTTAACCCTTATGGGTGCTCATCGTGCATGGTTTGTGTTTCTTAAACCTCATCACTTAACACGTTACTTGGCCAATCTTAAAATCAGGGATGGAATAATGAAACTTTAACATGTGGATATAACTGTCAAGCATAAAAGAACTTTCTGTTCACAGGTGTTTGCTGTTTGTTGGCTTGTTTGTTTTGTTTTGGCAGTTTATCGCTCAGTTAATGTTATAGAATTATCCTCAGGGGTTTGTAAATATCTTGGATGGATATGTGAGGAACTGATAGCAGGTTGTGTTAAAAGCAGAAACTAGAACTTTGCAGTGAACCATTTTTGCCTTTCAAATATTGTTTAATGGAACAAAAATTGCTAGAAAGCTTGTCTGAGCATGTTGGAAAATATTCCAATTAAAGAGCTAAAGTGGAGCTTAAGGTGAGGATTGTATGAGGTCTTTCATACATGGGTAGGAGGGTAGAGTCCTAAAAATCATGCCTTATTCATGCTCAGTACTGATACTTTATCAGTATTCTTAGTTCACACACACAATAAACCAGATCCAAAGGAACATGCTAAATTTATTTACTTGTACACCATGTCTTAAATCTCCTGTAAATTGTTTGTTCTTACCCTCAAGCTATTTCACAGGATTAACTAAAAACAAACACTAAAAGTATGAATAATAAGGCACTCTCCTCTTCGTTTGCCTGATTTATTCCTGTAGACAAAATTGGGAAGTTAAGACATTATACCTATTTCACAGGTTGAGTAATTCAGACCTCAGATACAGCTAATTTTACTAGGATTAATCTTTAGTGAATGGTCAACCTAGAAACCAGGAGTTGTACAGAAAATACAACATAAAAGGGCATGTAATTTTCATCATTCTTACCTCCTTAGGAAATACAGACTGTGATAATTTTAACAAACAGTTTTAGAATTGTAAAAATCCTTTCTTATGGAAGTTAATCTGTACTTCCACCCATGTTTTAAGGTTTTTTCATGTTTTGGATATAAATATTGCCAGGTACATATTGATGCATTCAAGTTTCTCTTTTCTGTTCCCTTATTAGAATACCATTTCCTATTATAATTCTGTTTCTAAAGAAAGTATTTTCTTTATATTTACATAGATAAAAAGAACATTTTGAAATTTTGTAAAAGTTATAAAAGTTGATTTCAAATCTCATCTAAAAGTAGAAAATGATCTTGCAGCTTTAACAGTAATGTTAAGTATTTTCTGACTTCTTCAGGAAAAGAATTGCATTTTGTGAATGATGATTCTCATCAGGAAATGGTTGGTCTTTACTTTTCTGCACTGTGAAAGACAAATCAACTAAGGAAACAAAAAGTGTATTACAATCAAAATGTCAAGTATTAATGGAAATGCTTTGGTTTTAAAACATACATTTGTATTTCTTTCTTAGTATAGACACACTTACAATTGTCAAAGTAAGTCTTCCTAGAACTAAAATTGTAACTCTATCAATGAATGGTTAAATGTTCATTGACTTTTACATTATTATTAGAAGAAAACATAAGAAGTGTTCTTTTGGATGCAATTTTATGTTTTCATTTCAGTTCACAGAAATAGCTGCTATCTTACAGGGCTTCCATAATAAAACATCTGTTTTACTTTCCTTAATCTTCCTGCTTTTGATTTATCTTAATTAAGAAATAAAATATACAACAATAGGTTACAACACAATAGTATACAACTCATTGGTCAAGTAATTATACACTTTGTGAAATACTCAAATGAAGCCATTTTAGACAAGCATTATTTTACATGTATAATAATTAAAATATTTTCAAGAAGCGAGAATGCACAAAGTATGTACTTAAACTCTTTTAGTGTCCAATGAAATGTAAGAAATAGTGAGTCATGTCGCCGGGCTTGGCGATGCACATCTGTAATCTCTGCACTGAGAGGCTGAGGATCATCACAAGTTAGAGGCTACCTTGGGATGCACAGTGAGTTTAGGGATGACCCCCACTGTGCAACAAGCTCCTGCTTGCATTTCTTCATGTTGCATTGAATATATTTTGTTCCATCAGAAGCATTTTATAGTTTGTTACCCAGTTCAATAGTATCCATATCTAGTGGAGCCTGTAAGATATGATTACATTATTTCACAAAAGTGGCTTAACTGCCAGGAATGTAGTGGGTATGACCAAATGTTTCGCTGTGTTTTCCTTCCTGCATATGTGCTGACCTACCCTTTTGCTTTCCTCCACGTCATGGGGTAGAATAGGACACTCAGCAGATGCGGCTTATGGATATTAGATCTCCAGCCTTTAGAATTCTGAACTACATATACTTTGTTCCTTTATAAATTTCCAACTTTCATTTGTTCTGTTATAAAAAAAGAAGATGAAATAAGCCAGACATAAAATCAATGAATAAAATATAACCTTATATAACCCACTGCTGTGACTCTAGTCTGCTTAAGTGTAAACTAAAAAGTTCTAACAATTGGGTTCATTTTAATTTTTCAAACTGCACTACTGTGACCCAAAGTGAATCAGCATTGGACAGAATCACTGAATCCACTGTGTTTAATATAACGTGATAAAACCTAAAATTTACACATTAGAGTAAAATATGTCTGAGTCTTAGAAAACTGATTGACATGAATGTCTTTGAACCTAAGCTTCTATAACCATCATGAATTCTAATTTTTGTCTCTTTTTTATTTTAAAATGAAAAAGAACAAAAACAAAGCAGAACTTAAAATAATAAGAAATTAGCAAATTTCACTTTTTCTGCTTTTGTTAAAAATACTCAAAATAATTGCTTGGTGAGCTAACTTCATGGACATCACCAGAGACTGGCAACTTTTATGCTTTTTCTCTGGACCTAATGTGTTTACTAACATTGTTCTGGGACAAAGTACAATGGTCTACCTGCTTCATTTTAGTGCCCTTTAAAATAACAATCTTCTATACTGTGTAACTTTCACTGATTACTGACATGGCATTCTCATGTGTAAATTTATGTCCAATGAGATTCAACTATGCTCTTTTTCACATATTTGTATAACATGTAATATCATAGAATTTATGTCTATTTAGCCTCTGAGTGCTTTGTAGCAAATGTTTATTGGACTTTTATCAATCTTTATTCTATCTTTTATTTTTACTCATATAATCTATCTGATCACCAAGAATTATTTACAGTAAGTACACAATAATATGTCTCAACACATTCCTAAACTTCTTATCCTATATTGCTCAACTTAATCCATTCATTGAGACTACCAAAAACCTGAAAATGAATATATACATGGAGATATATATAGATTTTTAAATACTTTAAAAATAAGCATGTTCTCTTTGGTAGAAATTGCAGTTAAATGTATTCAACCAGGCATATAAAATTGCTCAACTTCCCCTGGCATTCACAATTATGAAAGAAAACAACAATTGGGTAGCACACAGAGTTAAGATAAAGAATAAGGAAATAGTCATAGTCTATTTTGTCAAACAGGGCAACTTTTACCAAAATCTAATCCCAAATTGTACCTCAAAACTCTGTATTTGTAGGACTGAAAGAGCAAGGGAATATCAGCAACTGCTATAGAATATGAGAAATAAAGGGGAAATATCTGGATGTAAATTACAGGAGAATAATCTCTTACCCTCAAGGTAACCAGGTGACATCACTAGACATTTGAAATCTTCCAGAAATTTGCATGATGCTATCCGTCAATACAACATTAGAGTAAAAGCTGCTGTACTCGGTCAGTAGTGGGAGGATGGCATATGAGGCTGAAGGAAGGATCTCCAGTGCATGCTCCATATGTTGTTGAAACAATCCAAGGAAAGCTATGAGGACTAATTTTTAACAAGAGCCCAAGTAAGCTCATGACTTTGAACACATACACACAAATTTCATGTAAGTGCATCTTTCAGGGGTCATAAATAAGGTGTGGTTAGTTCTAAAGTATTTTCATAAAGGGTAGACAATCTTTGAAGACTATTGTAAGGGAAGTTTCAAGAATGTTTTGATTTTATATAGGAAATTCCACCAAACTATTCATTGGCCAGAACACATACCAAAGAGCTCCACCAAGACTTCAGATTAGTTCAGAAACTTCCTTCTATATAACTTTCCCAGGAAAAAGGAAAGATAGGGAAAAAAATAGAGATCTAAATTAAATCAACAATGGCTTCAGATCATCTCATATCTAAATGTTATGATAATCAAAATTCCATCAAAATGTTTGATAGTTGATGAGTCAATTATAAATTAATATTTAAAGAAGACATAATAAACTGATAACATTTCTTTGAAGTTTGTAGGAGTTGCTCTACCCATTTCTGAATTTGCTGTCAATCAACGATAATCAAGATGATTTGTTATTGGCAAAAATGATAGACATACAGATCTGTGGAAACCAAATGCAGTAATTGTCTATTGGAAAGAGGAATCACTAGATAAGTTTTAGAAAAAGATAAAAATGAGGGCCATGGGTTTAGCTCAGTGACATAAGTGCCTGCTTGGCAAACACAAGTTCATGAGTTCAATCCAAGGCACCAAAAAGAAAAAAAAAAAGATAAAAATGAAAATCAAAAATGTATCTTGACTTAGAATACACAGCTTCAACTTAATGGAAATTCTTGACTGCATTTATTTATTTTATCTTCAAGTATCAATCTTTTATAATGTACAAGCTGGAAAATTTCTACAAACTATTTTTCAGAGAATGACAAAGTAGATACTAACATATCAGGGCCAAGACTGTCCTAGATCAGAAATTTCATGGACGTTAAGAGGAGATGCTTCATAAAGCAAAGAAGCCACACAAAAACTGTCTTCTCAATTATACTATTCAGTGAGTTGCATTCGGGGGATGCTGTTTTATTCACATTACCATAGGCTATTTTGAGGCATTAAATTTTAAAGATGATCCAAGAAACAAAGAAATCAGGAAAATTAGATAACTTAATAAATTATTTCATAGTCTTTCAAAATGAAGCATGGTTACTTGTTTTAGTCAGGGGTTACAAGGAGAACAAGACAATACAAGACACAATATATTATAGTATGATTTTGTAATTGTCACCTAGAGTCAAATACAAGAAGTGTAGGAAATCTGTCCACAAACTAAAGACTTAGAGAATTTAGCCAAGGACCTGGATCCCACAGCAATGTCCTGCCTGAATCCAGCTGAAGGCGTAGTGTCAATGACAGTGCCGCCCACAGGCCAACGGGAGGCCTAGAGGCCACCACCATGACTCACGCAAGTTTGCTTCATGGATCAGCACTGAGAAGGCCCAAAGGTCAGTGGCTGAAGCTAGAAAATGTAAGCCAGTGGGGTGAAGAATCTGTGCTAGTAGGTTCAAGTTTCTGCACTGGAGCCCAGAAGTGACACTCAAAATAAGGACCCTGCCTCTCCTGAAAAGTACTACAGTCATTCTCAGTGATAACGGGATCCCTAACTCCTCCAATGTTGAGAACAGCTGAATCCGTATCAGAATGCCTACATGATAAGCTTCTCCTGACAACTAAACAACACACATCTTCCCCTCTGGAGCCTGGAAGAGATGCTCAGTGTAAGGACCAGATTCCCGCAAAGTGAATCACAGCCAGTCTCAGCAACAATGTCCCGAGCTCCTCTGATGATAACAGCTGAGTTCATATCAGAGGAGCAGGAGAACCATCAGGTCTAAACAACAGCACTTAGGAGAACCCACAATGAGACTCTTCCTCTTCAGGTCTCCTCTTCACACAGGCAGCAGTCCGCAGGTGGGCCATCTACACTCAGCACCACACTGATTCACTTCAGCTGTGTTTAAGTTGGCCCTCAGTTTTGAATCCACTACACTGCTACATTTCTCCAAGTTTAATTTGGCTTTAGAAGTGACTGAAAATTCTGATCACATAATTTTCTAAACATTAATCTGTTCCAGAATGTTAAATTCTGTAATTTTCAGGTTTTAAATGCTCTTTTGGATTTTATATTCTTTCAAGTGATCCAACAAACAATTATATAACAAAAAGAATGAAACAGAAAGACATTCCACAGAGAATAGAGCAACACTGCTGACCTGTGTTTTCAGCAATGAACTGAGTGTCTCAGATGGCCACATGTATTACACAGGCAGAAGACTAAAGAGAAATATTGCCTGGGTTAGTCTTGTTTGCACTAGCATATTTTGTCTAGGAAACTATTATGGAAATTTTTTTTTTCAATTTCATTACTTTCAGAAATCCCTTGAACTAATTTTTTATGGGTAAACATATTTCTTGTTTTGGTGCAGGTTCTCTTATGAGGGAGTAAGTTTACTTACCTGAACCAACAGCTAATCTATCTGGACAATTATTTACTAGCTTCCAGGAAGTGTTGAGTTTCTCTGAATTTTGTTAAAAATATTTTTGAAAATAAATGTTATGTTAACTAAATTGTTGTCTATTTTAAAACATAGCTTACATAAGTGGTCTGAAGAATTCTATGAGAGTGTATCTACTTTTTCCACAACGTTACTGAATACAAGTTGAATCAGGATGATGGCATTTTCTTCAATCTTTGATGATAGATTCTGCTGAGAATCCATGTGATTTTTCAAAATAAGGCTCCCAATAAACCTTTTCCCAATACATTTATTGCACTTCAGTTTTTGATGAAATGTAAAATTTCTCAATAAATTTGCTCCCCAAAATTGGAAGCTCCCATGTTTATTTCATGAAGAAAATAAGATTGTTCTTCCCTGTTTTTTGATGTATGACTTGCAACTCTTGTATCTTGCCTGAGTTTAGGAGAGTAGTGTGGGTTGAGAAAATAAAAGCTAATAAGTAAGTCTGCATATCAGCTCAGCTTTCTGCAGTGGCGTTTGCACGGCTTGCCATGAGCTTCACTGGACTCTCCATCTGGCTTCTGCTCTGCTCTCAGTGCCAGATGATGCTTAGGTCTGTCTCATGCAGACTCTGCCTTATGGCCCTCCCACTTTAACCCGGAAAAGATGCTGCAGCAAGATTTCTTTTAAGATAAGCACAGATAATTCCTTAACTGATAAAAGCATTTCATGTTTATTTACAATTACAAGAAAATGCAACTACTTATCAAGTCACCAGCCTCCCTCAATCCCACCTCTATCTGATATCTTTTCTATTCTTCATCCATGATGCTGCCAAAGAAATGTAGGCACAGAAAGGTGTGGATACATACCAAAAGTCTTTTTAGGTATGCTCTTAATGGCAGAATACACAATCTCAATTCTAGGTGATGTCCTGGAAACTTGTCTCTTTGGGCATGGGGTCAGAAATCACCTTCATCATTTTCTGTGCCTCACCATTGATTAGTGGCTTGCAAGTGGTTTTGGAGGACAGTAATAATCTTTTTCTAAGGATATATCTTCAGAACTCAACAGTTTACAGTATCATCTTGATTCTTTTCATAACCTCGATGTAACTGAAGGTTCTCAAAAGTTTTGGAAATAAAAATAGTGAGCAGTTTTCTTGGAGATTTTCATTTTGGCCTGTCTTCCAACTCACTTTAGAAGCTGACATCTATTCTAGCACAGATATTCAGGGGAAACAACAAAATTAACATCTTGTCACAAATGGTTCAAAATCATACTCCATAGAGAGAAGCAGTGAGGTAGAAATTTTTTCTTTCTTGCTATCATTATCATCATAGTTTATGGAAAAAACAGTTTGAGAAAAGAATACCAATGCCATTTGATGAATTGTAGACATAAGGGAAATTTTATACTTTAAAATTATTTTTTAACTTTTCATGCACCTTACAGTAATTACATATTTTACTTAGACTGTATGATCTATATTTTTAATGGGAAGAAACTTAAATGTAAACAAGCCTAATTCTGAATAAATACTGTTGCTTTATACTTAGCATTTTCTATTCTTTACTACATTCTCACTTTAGTTGTCAAAAATCCTACCAACTAGAGACTGGATTAGTCATTCATACTTCATAAAAAAATTCTATGATATTACTGTTAAATGTCTTTTGAAGTAAGTCAGTTTGAATCTAAAATTAGAAATGCATATTTTGGGTGTCACACTCTTTACTCTTTGGTCTTGTCACTAAACTTTTAATGTCGTCAAATATTAGAAGAAGGTTTTTTTTTTTCCCCTTAACCTTATTTTCAGTCTCTGAAATTCTAAATATGCTGAACTAACAATATTTGCTAAGGTTGGCATTTTAAAATGCCATCAAATCGTCACAGTGTAAAGGATCTTTCACAGCTTAAGAAAACTCACACACAGAGGAGACTTGTTTTTGACCAATTAGCGAGCTCAGCTATCTCACACAGTACAGGGTCCCCCCAAGGCAGTGCAAAACCACTTATGATGCATTTGAAGTAACAGGGAAAGGCCACTCTTCTGCATTTTGTCCTGTATATATGAAACAGGGAACACACACATATTCAAAGTTATGTCTTTATAAAGAGAAATGTTAGCATTATTTTCATGTTATATTGATATATAACTGTAACTGAAAATGTTGATTATTAAACACTTACTAACTCCTCATTAGAACTCCAATTGAGAAAGATGCAGAGATACAATGTGGTTCAGATGATGTAACATTGAGCAGTCTGTATAAGAAGAGTTCACAAACATGATATTATTTGAATTTTGTTGATAATTTTTTAGTTTTAATTTTAATGTCAAATGTATAGATTTAATACTGGCACTGTATTTAAGAAAATATTATATTACATTATTCTCTACAGACTTTTTTAACTTGATGTATTTATTTCTCTTAGAAATATTTACCTACTACTATGTGATTTTCTTTCATACTATTGATTCTTTTTATGTTTGAATATTTTTTCTAAGTAGTTCCCTTGGGTGCTTGATAAATATGTCATGAAAAAAGAGAGAAGGATGGAAAGGAAAAGAGGGAAGGATGGAAAGGAAAGGAAAAGAGGAATGATAGGAAGAGAGGTAATAATAAAGAAATGAAATTGTGTTTGGCAGAGTAGCTTCTGACATCAAAGCTGAGATGAAAATAGTCACTAGATATTGTTTTACTGAAAGGTCACTTAAAACAGAGTGACAGTTCAGCAATGTTACATTAAATGGTCACCTATTGTATTTCATTATTCCCTCATCCCCAGGTAACTGCCCACCTTACAGAAGAATGACATCACCACGATGAGCCCAGGACACCATAATGGATTCCATATGACATGAAGTCTTCCTTGTAGACAGTACATTTGACCTTGTGATTTTCTTTGGTCAAAGAAATATAAGAACAATGGATATGTAGTGCTTGAAAAAAATTAAATACTTTTTATGGGCCTTCCATTCATTTCTCTTTTTTTAAAAAATTTATTTAAAAAGAAAACAAGTCAAAACAAAACAGAAAAAAGGGTAGCAACAATACAGAATTCCAAGGAAAGAAAGAAAAGAACAACATCAAAGAAACACTAAGAAATCACTATTTGATAAGTTACATGCTGTCATCTTGGAAATAGTTGTTCAAGTTATAAAATTAAAACATACAAAGTAGACATTTAAACAGTGAGCCTGTTAACAGTTCTGCTCCACGATCTAACAAAAACAGTAGTATCATCATCAATCTTACATACTTAAACATACATGCACTTATATCCTTTAGAGCACTTTCTCTTCCTCTTTTTTTACAGTAGCAATTACACATTTGGGGTTTTATTACTCCAAATTTCTTATTACTTTTTACACTAGTGAAACAATGTGATATTTATAAATGTGATTCTTATTTATTGCACTAATGAGGATAGTCTCAAGTTGTCTCATTTACCTATGAAGATCTCTAGAGCATCTTTCTTCATAGCTGAGTAATATTGTATTGTTTAAAAACGCCACATATTTTCCTACACTCTGCAGTTGATGGGCATCTTGGTTGTTTCTAAGATTTAGCTATTACAAATTGTGCTGCTATGAACATGGATGCACATATATCACTGTGATATGAACTTTTCCATTTTTCTGGGAAAATACACAGGAGGGGAATAGCTGGGTTGAATGGAGCTTTCAATCCTAGTCTTCTGAGAATTCTCCACATTTATTTGCATAGTGGTTGCACCAGTCTACACTCCTACCAACAGTGGAGCAGTGTTCCTTTTTCCCCTAAGCCTTGCCAATATTTGTTATCAGCTGATTTCTTGATGGCAGCTATTCTTTCCGTTGTGAGATGAAATCTCTATGTTGTTTTAATTTGCATTTCTCAAATGACCAATGATGGTGAACATTTCTTCATGTATTTAAGCACCATTTGTATCTCTTCATCTGAGAACTGTGTGTTTATCTCAGATGCCCATTTTTGGAGAGGGTCTTTGAATTTGGGGGGCTTGATTTTTTTCAATTCTTTATATGTTCTTGACATAAGTCCTTTATCTGGAGGAATTGCTGGCTAAAATTCTTTCTAATTCTGTGGGTTTTCTTTTTACTCTGTTGGTGATTTCTTTTGAAGTGCAGAAACTTTTCAATAATATGAGATCCATGTTGTTGATTCTCTGAAGCATTTCCCAGGCATTTTGCTTTTTGTTCATGAATTCTCTGCCTACCCCTATGTCTCCAAGACTTCTGCTTACCCTATCTTTCAGTACATTTATTGTTTCTGTTTTAGTGTTTAGGTCTTTGATCCATTTAGACTTTAGTTTTGTGCATGGTGATAGGCATGGATCTAGTTTCAGTCTTCTGCATGTGGAGAGCCAATTTTTCCAACACCATTTATTAAAGAGTCCATCCTTCCTCCAGTAAGCATGTTTAGCCCCTTTGTCTAATATCAGGTGGCTTCGTGTCTTCATACTTATACTTGCGTCTTCTAATATGTTCCATTGATCCTCAGGTCTATTTCTTTGCCACTACCATGCTGACTTTATCACTGTGGCCATGTAGTACAGTTTCAAATCAGGAATTGAGTTGCCTCCTGCCTTGCCTTTATTGCTTAGAATTGTCTTTGCTATTCTAGGTTTCTTCTGTTTCCAAATGAATTTTAAGAGTCTTTTCTCTATATTTTTGAGATATATCAATGGTATTTTGATTGGGATTGCATTAAATCTGTGCAACATTTTTGGGAATATGGCCATTTTCCCATCCAAGTACTAACCAGGCCCGACCCTGCTTAGCTTCCGAGATCAGACTAGATCGGGCACGTTCAGGGTGGTATGGCCGTAGATGAATATGGCCATTTTCACAAAGTTGGTTCTTTCTGGCCAAGAGCAAGGAATATCCTTCCATTTTCTAGTATCTTCTTCAATCTCCTATTTTAGCATACTACAATTTTCAGCATATGGTTCTTTTACATTTTTAGTTTGATTACCCAGTATTTCATATTTTTTATGTTATTTTGAATGGCAATATTCCCATTATTTCTCTCTCGGTGAGTTTCTTGTTTGTCTACAGAAATGTTATTGATTTTTGAGCATTGACTTTGTAGCCACCTACACTGCTGAATTTGTTTATTACCTCTAGGTGTTTTTTAATGGCATTTTTGGGTCTTCTATATAGAGAATCATGTCATCTTCAAATAGTGATAATTTAACTTCTTCCTTTCCTATTTTCATTCCTTTTATTTCTCTCTCTTGTCTGATTGCCCTGGCTAGTGTTTCCAGAACTATATTGAATAGGAGTGGTTATAGTGGATATCCTTGTTCCTGATTTTAAAGTGAAAGCTTTCTGTTTTTGCCCATTTAGTATAATATTGGCTGTTGGTTTGTCACAGATGGCCTTTATAAAGTTGAGATAGACACAGTGTATTCCCAGTTTCTGAAGGGTGTTTATCATGAACAAGTGTTGAACCTTATTGAAAGCTTTTTCTGCATCTATTGACATGACCATGTGGTTTTTGCGCTTGGCTCTGTTGATGTGGTGTATTACATTTATTGATTTGCGTATGTTAAATCATCCCTGCATTCCTGGAATGAATCCCATTTGGGCATGATGTATAATCTTCTTGATGATTTGCTGCATTATATTTGTTAGTATTTTATTGAGAATTTTTGCATCAATATTCATTAGTGAGACTGGCCTACAGTTCTCCTTTTCGGTTGGGTCTTTCTCTGGTTTTGGTATAAGGGTAATACTAGCCTCCAGGAATGAATAAGGGAGGATTGCTTTCTTTTCAATTTCATTGAAGAGTAAGGAGTATTGGCATCAAATCTTCTCTAAATTTCTTGTAGAATTTAGCTCTGAATCAGGACCTGGGCTTTTCTTGTTGGTAAGATTTTATCATGTTTTCAATTTCAATAGCTGATATTGGATTATTCAAAATTGCTATATCTTCTTGGTTGAGCTTTGGTAATTCATATATTTCTAGAAATCTGTCCATTTCCTCTGTGTTTTCCTCTCTATGTGAGTAGAGATTTTCAAAGTAGGTATTCATGATCTTTTGAATTTCCATGGGATCTGCAGTAATTTCACCCGTTTCAGTCCTTGCATGAATTTGGTTTTTTTTTTTCTTTCTTTTGCATTATAAGGTTAGCTACAAGTTTGTCATTTTTGCTTATTCTCTCCAAAACCAGCTTTTTGATTCATTAAGTTACATAGATTTCTGCTGTAATCTTTACAATTTCCTCTCTTCCATGAGCTTTCGGTTTAACTTGCTCTTCTTTTTCTAGAAGCTTGAAATGAAGCATTAGGTTGATTATTTGTGCTCATTCTGTTTTCTTGATATGACAATTTATTGCTATATATTACCCTCTTAAGAGTGCTTTCACTGCATCCCACAGATTACAGTATGTTGTTTCTGCATTTTCATTGAGTTGTAATTATTGCTTTATTTCTTCTTTAATTTCCTCTGTAGCCCATCAGTTGTTCAAAAGGTTGTTATTTAATTTCCAGGTGTTTATGCAGGTTTTGCAATTTCTTTTGCTATTAATTTCCAATTTTAGTGCACTATGGTCAGCTTTTATGTACAGGATAATTTCAATACCTTTGCATTTACTTAATGTTTTATCAATTAACATACGGTCTATTTTGGAGAATGTCCCATGCGCAGCTCAGAAGAATGTGTATTTTGATGTGGTTGGTGCAACACTCTGTAAACATCTACTAAGTCCAATTACTCGCAGGTGTGATTCAGTTCTATTATTTCTTTGCTGACTTTTTATCTAGTTGATCTATCTCTTGTGACAGTGGGCTGATAAGGTCACCTGTAATAATTGTGTTCTTGTGTATTTGGTTTTTCATGTCCATTAGTATCTGTCTTATATAGTTGGGTGCGCCTGAGTTTGATGCATATATATTTATAATTGTTAGTTCTTCCTCTTTGATTTTTCCACTTACAAGTATATAGTGACTTTGTTTTTCTCTTTGAATCATTTTAGGTTTGAAGTTCACATTGTTTGCAAATAGAATAGTCACCTCTGCTTTTTTCTGGGTTCCTGTTGCATGGAATACTGTTTTCCGTTTTTTGACTTTTAATCTATGAGTTTCTTTTGGGTCAGATATGTTTCTTGTGTACAGCATATTGTGGGATCTTGCTTCTTGATCCATGCTGTCAACCTATTTGGTTCGATAGTTTCATTGAGACCATTTACACTTACGGATATCACGGATATGTACTCGTTTGACTTTGCCATGTTATGTTCCAATTGTTTGCTTTCTGCTTCTCGCTTTTATTTAATTGCTTGTCCTACATGGTGGTTTCTTTCTGTTGTTCTGGGGATTGTAGTTATTTTTATCTCTGTCTTGTATGTCTTTCAATATTCTTTCTAGGATTGGTTTGGTGGACGTGAATTTCTTCAGTTGCTCTTTGTCATGGAAGTGTCTTGTTTCTCCATTAAATTTGAAAGACAGTTTCAAAGACTGAGTACATCAGTGTGGGTTAAAGCTGTTTTCTTTCAGGGTTTGAAATACTCACTCTAAGAACCTCTTGACCTGAGGGTTTGTGCTGAAAAGTCTGCTGTGATTCTAATGGGCTTTCCTCGACAGGTGAGTTGTGTTTTTACTCTAACAGCTTTTAGTATTCTGTTTTTATGTTATATGTCTGAGATCTTATTATCTGTCTGGGTGCAGATTTATGTTGGTTATGACTGTTTGGTGTTCTATGTGACTCATTTATCTGCATATCAGATTTTTTCCCACTGTTTGGGAAATTTTCTCCTATTATTTCTGTGAATATTGTAGTTATGTTGTTTGTATTGACTCCAGTGTCTTCACTAATGCTTGTTAATCTTATATTGTTGCTTTGGGCATCATCTTGAAGTTTCTGGATTTTCATTTCATGCTGAATTGTTATTTTTAAAAGTTCTATCCTTTCATGATCACTAATTGCAATCCTATCCTCAAGTCTGAAATCCTATCCTCAGTTTCACTGAAACAGTTTTGCATCCTTTGAATAGAATTTTTTGTTTCTTGGATGTCTCTTTCAGTTTGCTTCATGAATTCTGCTTGTTTTCTATATTATTCATTCAAGGTTTCAATCTGTTTCCCATGCTCCTGTACTTTTTTCTCTATTTTTTCTTTAGCTGCTCTCAGCAAATCCTTTACTAGTGTTGCTACTTCTATCTTTACATGGGAGAGTACTTCTAATTTGATTTCCTCTATGGCCTTATGGAGTTTTTTTTTTTTTTTAATTTCATTTGCTATCTTTGCAGAGATTTCCGGTGTGTTACTTTTGGAGTCCTCTATTTCAATGTCTCTTCTTGCTTCTGGTGGACTAGATGTTTGAGACTGCATTTTGCTTTTTCATATTACCATTTTCCCCTTTCGAGTTAGTGTTTGGTCCTTCAGACCCACTAATGTCAACTGTTGGTAGTGTGTTTCTTGGTGTACTACTGTAAGGTTGATGTTTGTCCAGTTGCTGGGTCCCACAATGAATAGGTGGGCCAGTCACTTGACTTCCTACTGTAGGGCCTGTTGGGTGAGTCCTATATTCTTCCTGGACTGACAAGCCTAGTAGTATTGATGTAGGTCAACTTTTGGTTCCTGCTAGTATTTTATCTTCAAGTTATTTCAGGTCATCAAAACTCCCAGTCTATAGTGTTTGTGTCAGCTGAGGCCCTACTGTGTCCCTATTGAGTGCCTGTTTATCCGTTAAGCCCTTTTGATTTTCTTCAAGTTGGGGGAGTCCTTTTTGATACAGTTCTCACTCTGCCTGATGTTTTCTGTGTGTAGGAAGGTGTCACCCTCACTCTTGTCAGACTTACCAACGTCTTCCAGTTAGTTGGAGGGAGCTTTACTATTGGCCCTATTTAGCTACTGTACACCTCTATTTTAGGGGCATACTCACCACACTGACTGGAGCCAGCTGAGATCTTCCATTTCAGTGAGGCAGTCACTTAATCTCCCTTCAAGGTAGCAAAATTAATCCGCAGTAGTCCAAGGTTCTTCTGGGAGCAGAGTTCCAAGTTTGCCCTGTGAGCCAGGATTCTGCAGGGGCACACATGGTCAGGGCCCAGGGGTGGATTCTGGGCCCTACTCACTGCTTGGAGTTTGCTGAGGGTAGCCCAGTTAAGCAGGCTGTTCCCTCTTGTGCATCTTGGGGTGGCCTCAGATGCAGGTGTGGTTTTACTTCCTGGGAGCGGAGTTCCAAGTTTGCCCCGTGCATGCTGGGATTCCACTGGAGCGCAAGTGGTCAGAGCCCAGGGGTGGATTCTGGTCCCTGCTCACTGCCTGGAGTTCAGTGAGCATAGTCCAGTTAGGGCCGTTGGTTCCTCTTGTGCTCCATTCATTTTTTCACTCTACAAAAAGAATCATGACATAGTTTGGACTGTTCCTTCAGCTTGGACTTCTGAATAAAGAAGATTCATGAAGCATAATTAAGTAGAAAAGAGGAAAGTTAAAGTAAAACTTCAGTTGAAATGTAACATATTTGTAAAATAAATAATTTGTTGAAAGGCCCTGAAAGTTTGAGTTTATATGCTACTAAAGCATAACCTAGTAAAAGTTTAAAAGAAAGTTGTATAAAGAAAGGGTAGTGAAATAAACAAAATCTGAAGTATCATTTGTCTTCAGGAGTAGAACAAAAACTGAAAGAGAAAATTTGCACTAAGGTGGAAAATAGAGGGTGATGGCAAACCTACTACAAACATCTTGTATGGCAAAGTGTAGGAATCACTAGATGTATGGAAATTACAATGTAATGGGGTGGTTGAAGAAACTATTTCAAGAGATTATTTGGTGCTAAAGGATGCTTTTCAAAAAACCTAAAAGAAAAAAGTCCAAGTGAAAGATAGCTGATGCATAATCAAATATAAAATGGGAAACAGAATCTCTAAATTTAGAATTTTCAAATTAAAGGGATAATTATTTCTTTATATTCATTTCATTTAAGATATACTGAATGATGCAAACAGTTAAATAATGTCCGGTCTTAAAGTTACACATGAAATAAGAAATTTACCTATTTTTTTTTAATTTGGAAAACAATGAGTCCCCAAACTACTAATGGTGTTTGTTAATCTTAGGTGATAGTAAATTATCTACATGAAATCCCAATAATTTTATAGAGTTGGAACAATCACTTAAAGTCACAAAATTCTGAAAAAATCTTGACAATGAGCAATGAGAAAGCCATCACACTTTCTGATTTCAAACATAACACAAAATGACAGTACTTAAAACAGTATAGTGATTAAAATAATACAGACCTATAGAACAGTAAAATAGAACAAAGTAAATAGAACAAAGGGACCTGCAATAAAATCTTTGAAACTTTATAACAAATATACAATAAGGTAGTACAGTTTCCTCAACAAATGTTTTTGGGAAAGTAGAAATCTACATACAAATTAAATTGGCCTTTTCTCTTACATAATAAATATAAATTAACTCAAATAATGAGATATTTAACAGAAGACCTGAAACCCTTAGGAAACTGTCATAATTTATGTTGGTGGCTCCCAGGTCTCATGCAGTTGCATTGCGCATTTGTGATTGGTTTATTGTCTAGCACTTAGATTGATGGTGTCAGTGCTACATCTGCCTAGGTGTGGAGTCACCACATAATGTAATGGCTGAAAGAAGGTGTGTTTTTTCTCTTGTTGGTTTTTGTCTTGCTGTTTGCAGCTAGTGGCCCTTCCATGTCACCCTGCTTTGGAGCCAACTGAGTATAGACTAACACCTCCAAAATCTGTAAGAAATAAACCTTTCCTTTCCCAACTTTGGGCATCAGGTATTTTGTCTCAGCAACCAGAGTAAAAAGTAACTAAGACAGATGCTATCATTGACAAAAAAAAAAAAAAATTGCTTCTCAATATTTTCCTTGGCAATAAGAGCAAAAGAAAAATATAGGAGTACATCAAACTTAAGAGCTCTGTATAGCACAGAAAGCAATCAACAGATTGTAGAAATCTTTGAAATCAATTCTTTCATAAACATCCATAATAACATGAGAAACTCTGATATCTCAGTAATCAAAATAAAGCAACAGATAAATGAACAAAACTGATTAAAAATGGATAAAGAATTTGGAACAGGGAATTTTCCAGACAAGTACCCCGAAAGTATAATAATCAGTTTTCCATAGCTGATACAAATACCTGAAAGCCATTTTGGCAAGTTGTGGGAATATAAAATGCTGTAGCTTCTAAGGGGAACATTATGAGGGTCTTCAAAAACACTGTTAAGTGTTTTACTCATCCAAAGTGTATTGCATTTTGGTTAGCTCAGTCCTCATGCCAATTTTTTCAACATTCATATTTAGGTAAGACCATCACTGCAAAAGGTCTATGTCAGCTTGAACGCTGGAGTCATTAACATGAGAAGGAAGTGGCCACGTGTGAACATATCAAATAATGTGAAAAGCATAATCACAGAATGATTTGGTCTTATTAAAGCAGCTGTAAAAAATAACTTAGCATCCATTCAATTCTGAGCCTGCTCCATGCTATGCTGCAAGCTGTGGTTGAAGGTTTGTCACTAAAACAAATTTCCTGGGTTTGCAAAATTCTTAGTGAAAAGCAGCTTGGGTAGAGCATTTTATTTGTAAATCACATGGTCCCTAACACTTTTCTAAGTTCTTGTTACACAACAGAAACTAAATAGCACTATAATAATTAATGTTTTTTTCTCAAACAAATAATTAAAAAATTAGGCTAGATCAAAAATTTCTTTCATGAAGTCTCTTTCATTTCAAGAAATTTATTATTCAGTTTGTGAAGGTCACAGGAATGAGATTAGCAAAAATATATGCTAATTTTTCCCCACTATCTTTTATAAACATTTTAGAAGTAAAATGTTATAAAACCTAAATGAGTATCATTTATAGTCATGCCAAATATGAAACACAGAAAAATTGAAAACTGAGGTTTCATCAAGTATAATGACACACAGTCTTACTTCAATAGGGAAGTATTGCCCTTGGCTCAATTAAACTCTCCTGTTCTCTGAATCAAGTAGTTAAAGAAAATTGAGGGGCCAGGGATTTGGCTCAGTAGCTGAAGTGCCTGCCTGGTAAGTACAAGGTCATATGTTCAATCCCTGGTACCAAAAACAAACCAAAACAACAATTTAAAAAAAAAAAGACAACTGAAAATTTTAGCTAAAAACACCTTTTATAATGAATATTATTAAAGTCCATCTAAAAATTATTCAGTTACTTGCAAAGTTTCCCTTTACTATACTTCTCAAGAATTTGAAATTTAATCCATACTATAATGTATTTATATTAAAATTTGAGTGTTTTATGACATCGTGGTACATGACAGATGCCAGCAATGTTATAGTCTCATAATTAACTTTATGTAAACTTTAAATTACATAATTTTGAGTATGGCCATCTAAATAAAACTATATTTCTGTTTTTCTGCTTCTTGAAATTTATACCTTGATTATTGTAGAACCTGAGGCTAATTCAGAGAATAATGTAATGTTGACTTTTGACAAAGTTGTGTATCTTAGAGGGTTCCTATTCAAGTTCAATCTAATAAATCTAACAAATAATAATAATGTGTTTATAACAACATAGCAGTTTTTGTGACTAAAACATTTCCACTAGAATAGTAGTTGAAGATTTGCGTAACAACTACATTTTAAAAATCATTTTAAAACTCAATATTTCAAGAAATACTGTACAATTCTATATGGGACTATATGTTTGGTAGGTGATGAAGTTTGAGATGTGGATGTAATTTAAAATAAGGATTATGGCAATTATTTTAAAAGGATTAGAGTCACTCATTGACAAAATAGCCTTGTGACAAAATAGTCTTGTGAAAATACACAAAAATGTGTTTGGGCTTAATAAAAAATATTTTACACTTAATCTAAAATATAAAACTCAATAAAGATTAAATATTAGATGGTTTCTCTTACATGAATATAAGATATGTAGATAGAGAAATAAAAGGTAAATGATAGAAAAAAATAAAATATTGTTATCTACACTGATAATGTATCTAAAACTGTACCTTGATTTAATACAATTGTCTTGCATGTTTTGTGTGCTTTTTGGCCTAATTTTATATATATATATATATATATATATATATATATATATATATATTTTATAAACTCTTATAAGATAAATAACTATGATCTATGAAAAAATAAAAAAAGGGGGGCAGAAGAAAGGAGAAAAGTAGAATTGAAGCTTATTAAGTATATATACATTTTCCCGGCAGTGAATGTGAACACTATGTATTGCAAATATGTACTAATCAATAAACAAACAGACAGATAAAAATAAGAAAAAACTCAATTTAACATACTTTATTTCAGCACAATACAGTAGGGAGGAGGGAAATTTAGGTGTTAATGTACATGAACCTTCCCCTCCAGAAATCTAAAATCAAAGTGAGGAAAATCTTGCAACAAAATGAATATATTAGTGAACTACACTCAACAAACCTACAAAAGATATAATCAGAAGAGAGAGAAAGAAGCAAGGTAGGTTACAGAGAGCTGTGCAGCACTCCAGAAGACGGCACAGAAATCACCAAATATCCATGTAGGAAAAGGGACGTGAAGCAAGCAGTAAGGATAGAGCTAGGGTACCTACCGATGGGCTTTGAGGTATGAGCGCTCCAAAAATGAGGGCGGGGTGCATCACAACTAATGCGCAAGCCAGACGCGGCATGGACCGCTAAGCTTTCCGGGTTGACTGTTCACGGGAAACTCCTAAACATTAATGTGTGCGAAGTGGTATTCTTGTAACTGAAGATCGACTCGTCACCAAAGGAAGCAGTCCTTCTCCTTATCCACTCCGTTATTTAGCAGGTATGGGAGTAGAAGGGGGTAGACAATATTTTTCTTTAATTTTGAAATAATACATAAGAAGGAAAAGCTAATTTGTGAAATAAAATAAGGGCTATAAGAGATATTTTTCTGGGAGGCCACTATTGATTTATGACGCAGGCAACAGGTCTGTGTCAGTGTGAAGCACATAGTGTGTGGGTGTTTTCTTTGTGCCCTGCCCTGTATTGTGTCTGGAATCACAACCTTTTCTCTTCTCTTCGTCTTTTTTTTTTTGGGGGGGGGTCTCAGAAATTACAATTATGTTCATACATATACATATACATATACATATACATATACATATACATATACAAAAGCTTTCATGGAAGAGTCAGAATCATATAAGGATAAAAGGAGAATTGAGTACTGGAAGAAGCAGATGAATTGTTACATCCTGCCCCCAAGTGATTATAAACTTGTAAGTTACTTATTTTCTGACCTGTATTTGTGGCATCCCTGGTGTGATAACAACAGCTGACTCACAATGGAACTGTGAGAAAAAAATGAAACCGTGTATTTGGAGATTCTTTAACTAGTGTATGGAAGATGGAAACAAAAGTATATTCATCACATTTTAAATATAAAATCTACTCATTTTAAAATCATCACTCATGTGTAGATATCAAAAAAGACTAAATAGAAATTTATAGTAATTTAAACTGATTTTTTTTACCATGCAACAAATGAAAGATAGAAATAGTATCACAGGAAGTGATTATAATAGTAAATTATCTAAATGAGATAATTTCTACTAGTAAGGCTCAATTCATATATTAAATATTCTCAAGTATAAATAGTGTTTTTAGTAATAGATAAAATTGTACATATGGACCGTCTCATGCTTTCTTTATATTGGGCAATTCTGTAGCTGAGAATAGTGGTTACAATATCTACCAATAGCAAATTGTAAAACTGGAACTAATATTGTTCAACTGTTTTTAAAAGTGGAAATTATTACCAGTAATTAATGATCTCAACAAATAAGAATATCTTGGGAGAGATTCAGTGTATTTAAAAATAAATTTGATACACAAATATTAATAGCCTTATTTATAATGTCCTCTTTAAGTATGATGCCAAAACCAATGTATGATATATGGAACTGTAGCAGCCAATGTGGCCAAAGGATCACATTATGGTTAATAAAATGAAGAATAACATTAACATGCTAGTTCCAGTAAGGCTATTTCAGGATATTTTTATGAAAGAAATATATTTACATCTATTTTGAGGGCTGTTTCTGACAGCTGTGTACAAATATAGTGTGATGTATTTAGAAAACAAATAAGGAAGAAATATGAATCAATATGTAATTGTTAATTTATGCCCTAGGAATGGTTGACTTATATTGAGTAATGCTAACAAATTTCTTTGGGAAGATGGTAAGAAATTCATGCATTTTCTATATAAAGTCCAGTATTACAAAGTAGCTGGCCTCTCCTGCTGCTTCTGGAGTATGTTGCAGGATACTTTTGGACTGGTCCTTACTTTGATGTAAAATTCTGTTCCATTTGGACAATAGGCCATTTACCTTAGTTTTGTAAGATCACACCTCTCTGAATTCCTCTATGCTTTTCCCAAGAAAAATAAACCTGCAGAATCTTCAGGAATAAAGTGCCTGAGTTCAATAAGGAAAAGACATTCCTGTGACCCACAATATCTACACTTAAGTCACACAGCCTGCAGAGATAATGGCTATGACAATCAGTTTGTTCCTATGTCTAGCTTTATTTTTATGTTATTATAAAATTTTTCCTACTAGCCTGGGGATTGAACGCCGACCTGCACACATGCCAGAGAGCTTTCCTATCGCTACAGCCTAGCCCTAGACATGAGTATATAAAGCACTGGGGATATAGTTCAATGGAGAAGTGCCTGCCTGACAAGTGCAAGGTTCTGAGTTCAATTCCCTGGACTCACCAAAAAAGAATGAGTATGTGAAAATGGAATAATCTGTCATGTCTCTGTGAAGAGTAGATTTTCTGCTTGTTTGTGTATTTGAGTAATATTTTGGAAATGAAGAATTCATTTACTAAGTCATTAATTAATGTCTAATGTTTAATCATTAGTCATTAATGACTAATCATTAATTAATGACTGATTAATGATTAATGAAGTTGTTAGTGATTCACCTGTATCCAGGAAGTTACAGATTTTTCCTTATTATTTTCTTATTAAGAACATTTAAAATACAGAAAGTGAAGATTTAATAGAAGAAACTATTTCTAAAAAGACTTTCTAGATGTTCTTAATATTACAATTTTAAGTGACAGTGATGCTGTTTTGTAATCTCAGCACTACGGGAGGATGAGGTAAAGATCTCAAGAGAAGCTTAGCTTCCCCCACCAAGCAATATAGGAAGTCCCTATCACACACACACAAAAAAGATGGGCAATGGAGCTCACTGCAAAGGCCCTTAGAGTAATCTTCATTGTGGAAAAAAATGAATAATTAAATAATAAACACAATTTTAAAATCTCAATGTAATTCCTCTGAATTAAAAACATTTTCATTGTATTTTATACCATATGTGATAAATAATAACTACAAAACATAAAAATCATATTTAATCTAAAAATAAATGATATTAATCTAAAGAGGTTAATTTGCATATAAGCAATGTAAAATTTTTGGTTAATTTAGTAGATTTCAACAATATTAAATTTAATTTTCCTTAAAACAAAAAAGAATTAAGTGACAAGAGGAGCTTATTCTATCCACAAGAGAGCAAATGAAGTATATGTAATTTTCCAAAATCTGCCCAATTGGGAAGGTTTTACTACCAGGTTAGAAAAAGAACCACAATTTAATGTTATCTAGAAGAGCCAGTAGTTTGGAGCAGAAATCTCAAAAACAAAGTATGAAGAATCCCTGAGTTCTTTGTGATTTGTTATGGTTTAGGAAGGATTGATTTGCTGCAGCAAAATCGAAATCCTGTATGCAAGGCCACCTCCTTTCGTCTCAGCTTGACAGGTTTGAGTTTTGCTATTAACTTCTAAACACTGTGCTTCTCCTCTCCATAGGACTCCAGTGGGAACTGACACTCAGCAAAAGGACTTGGTAAGAATTTGTGATATTTATGATATGGCAAGAAAAATGGTTTAAAATACTCTTAAGTATAAATAAATGATAAGATCATAAAATTTATAAAGAGTGACAACAGAATTACAGAAAGCACCTATAATATACGAGAAAAAATTTTGTAGACTGAAACCATAAGTTTAAATCAATACTAATGCGAGTTTTAAAAACTTAGAAGCAGGTAAAATGGGACAAAAAATATAACCAATAAATTAATAAATTGTAATTTGGAGTAAAACCAAACTCCTTCCAATGTTTTACGCTTTTGCCTTGAACTAATTCTGACCTTATCTCTCAATAGTCTCTCAGCTCAATTTGCTCAGCCACAAACTTTGCTAAACAATCTTTGCACTCTTTCTTTCAAAAATTTCCCCAAAATTAAACCAATTGTTACGTTATCTATTTGCAACCAATTATCATTCAGTGTGATTTCCTGGGTTAAAACAGGAAAACTAATTAAACTAAACCCATCCAGACACTATACATTGCTTATTTTTTCCCTGGATATTATTTAAAATCTAACTTTTTGTTTGCCTCTTCTATTAGAATGGGAGCTCCAAGAAGACGATATACTTTCTTTTTGATTTCTATTGTTTTATTCTGAACAGATTGTCACATAACAAATATTCAATAATTAATAAGTTAATATTTGATAAATTGATTCAAGGATGATGCTTGAATAAATATATCAGTACTAGAATAAAATAAAAGCAAATGTCCTACAGTTAGAAATGTTTTTGTAAACTTTCCAAACAGAGTGTTAAAAAAGACAGTAAAATTTATTTAGAAAGAAGTAAGGGATAAAAGCCAGAGAAAAGGAAAGCTAGGGTACTGGGGACATGGCTCAGTGCCTGCTGGCAATGGTGAGGTTGAGTTCAGTTCCCGATCCACTTGCCCACCTCCTAAAAAGAATGTTGTTATCAATTAAAGAAAGATATTTGGACTAACTTCTAATGGTTTGCTGGAAATATAATGATTGTAATGGCAATTTGAAAATGTTTCAGTATTTCTAAAAAAAAATTAAAAATGTATGGAAAGGGACATATCAATATAGTTTGAGTATGAAAGGTCAAAACAGATATTCAAATTTCAGAAAAATAAGAATTAAATATTAATATAGCATTTATTTACTGGACTATCAAGTACAGAGATGTAAAATTGTCACTGTGGAAAGATAGTTAGTTTTAACAGGTACTATAATCTGCCAGTCTATTCACTCTGTGTGATATATATTCTCCTTGGGTATACTATTGTTACACATCTCAAAGGATGGTTTAAAAAGCACTCATTTACTGCAAAAAAAAAAATCATGGAGAGTTGATGCTTGGTGAATGTTCCCTTTCTAAGGTCCATATGTAACATTTCTTTCTCAGAATATCTATCACATAATTAGAAATAGTTACTGATTCCCATCCTTGCAATATGCCAAAGTTAGGCATAATAGACTTTACAGCCCATCTAAATTCAAAAGTATCTCTGTAGGAACTTTGAAAATCCCTCAACACATGAGAATGGCCCTTGAGCAGGCTACAAAATGTGTTATTCTGTATTGTAATCTGTGGCCCTTGTTTCCAACTCTGAGAACTTCATCATTTTTCTTAACTCCCTGAATTTTTGAGAGATAAGCAGTGCTTTTTTTCCTGGTCCTTAAAAAATTAGTAGTTTTTGAGCCTGATTTCTGTTTCAAACATTTTCTGATGGTTATGTACTGATTATTTGTGTCCCTCCAATCTTTCCATATTGAAGTCCTAACCCTGTATTTGAAAGGTCCGAATTTGGGGGATAATTACCAGATGATCACAGGCTCTTGTTGAATGAGATTAATGATGTTACACAGAATAGCACAAATTAAGATTTCTGTTTTTTATATGCAATGCAGTCCATGCTAATATGTTATGACACATCAGACTAATGATTACACTAACCAAGGATCATTTTACCTTTGTACTGAGTCCAGATTCTTCTAAAATGTATACCACTTCAAAACTTAGCTTTTCATCTATTAAGTTTCATTCAGTTTTATTTGCTTCAGTTATGACTACTCTTTGCTAGGTAAATTTTTATTTTTGCTGTATTTCCTGCTTATTTTTGGTCATGCCATTCCTTCCCTATCCTATTTTAATTAAAAAAAAAACTAGCATCTATCAAAGTTTAGTGAAAGAATATATGATCTGTCACTTCCCTAAGCTATTTTATCAAATTTAAATAATTTTTGGGGGTCCTTTCAAGTAATTAGATCTTTACTGTTATTTAAATACATTCAGATAATTTAAAAAATGAATATGGCCACTACATAATTGTTCTGGTGTTTGGAAAACAACTGAGAATAAATTAGTCCCTGTCATTCAAATGATTTGTCAGGGTTACCTTCAAATATACTACATAAATATGCGCAGTCTATGTATTAATCAAAAACTGCTTATGGAGATGAAATGCTATCTTGACTTAGTCATTACACATTGTATAAATATTTCAAATTGTCACACAGTACTCCATAAACATACATAGTTGAAATTTTAATAAATATAAATTTACAAAATATGAAAAGACTGAATTGGATTCTGCTTCGAACAATATGACTGCTAGATCTCATACACTTCAAATATTCATTTTCATGTATGCTTGTAGAAGAGCCAATTCTTTCTTGAATTTGCTGCTTTTGTGTAATGTGTTTTTTTACGGTATTTTATTGGTCACAAGGAAAATGAACAGTATTAGGTATTTTTAGATAACTTATAACCTCTTTTATATGACAGGATTCTCTAGAAATTGTGATGAACACTCAATGTTCTTCTTGGCACCACAGTAAACAGCAACTTTATTTCACTTGCAGGAAAAATATAAAGACTATTCTTGTGGAATACTTCAGTTTATTTCTTCAGAAAAATAGTAAATATACACTCTATCTAAGTAAAGTTCTAAATCTGTACCTGTTATTATTTGAGTTTAATTGAGAGCTCTTCATTAAATAAATGAAAAAATATAATTGATATTACAGCACTGAAGGAAACGAATATTGATTTTTAAGATAATTTAAAATAGCAGTACTTGATCAGGAATTAAGAATCCCTTGAGAGAATTTCATTAAGTAACGGTAAATGATTTATACTTTCCCCTACTATGTTGATATGCTGTTTCAAAATGAATTTGCATATGGCACATTTATCTAAAAGTACTCCAGCTATGTGTGAAAGTTGCTGTCTCTAATGCTTATGCATTTTAAGTAAAGATACAGCCCAGTATAAACCTGTTAAAGAAGTGTCATGTTTCCAAATAAAATGGAATCAACTGTCATTGTTTTCAACTATTGGGAAATTCTGCTAAAGTTTATAAATTTTAAGCAACAAGTTCACTATCTTATTCAGTGAGTCAAATGAAACATTGTTTAATTGCTTGAAATTTTAAAATAAACATTTTAGACTATGTTTTCATTTATTTTCTTTCAATATTTATTTATATGATTGTTGGCCTTTGTGAAAACTTTTACAAAAGCATGTTTTTTTGAACTACTAAAATGCTAATTAAACTTTTTCTATACATTAAAATATGAGTTCTATAACAGCCAGCCCCCAATGAGAGAATAATATTTTTATCTACAGTCTGCTTCCCTTGGGTGATTTCCCTTACTTCCTGACTTTAACTTTTATCAGTAGTTTAACACGAAAATGCTTTGAAGTTGGTACATCAAGCATTAGAAAACAGTAATATTTCATCCAATATATACTTGTGTTCAGGTATTAGGCTGAAACTTGTTTACCAGTGATATTTAGGATTTCTTACAGACCACCTGTTACTAGGATTTACTCAGAAAATCTTAGCTGCGTTTTCTAGTCCCCTGTGAAGATACCCAGGTACAACAGTGATAAGTACTGTTAGGCAGAAAATTCTTGATGCTATAATGCATATGATAAGAAATGTCTCATTCTGAGTAGAGCTTTAGTAGGGGATTTAATAAAAAACACGGCATAAGTTTTCTTAGGGAGTCCAAGATTTTCCCGGTGGGGTGGCTTACACTGTGTGTGCTACTAAAGATACTAGAAAATTCACATTCAATGGAAGCTTCATGTTCATAGGGAAAACGGTACATTTGTGTTGAAAGTCAAACTTTCTTGGCATAGGAAGCTTTATAAAAAGTGATGGTACATATGATAGAAAACAAAACCTCCTAAGTTAAAAATAGGAGTTACTTCCCTATGTTATTCTTTTCACAAAAGCTTTTTCCTTATGTCTGCATAAGTGTGCTGATTTATATTTGCACACCAAATAAAACCTGTGTGAGCATGCCTGCATGACGGATGAACGCAAAGAGGCAGGAAAACAGGAAAATAGAGAAAAACCATTGAATCTATATTTTAAATTGTCACAAAGTTTCCAAGAACTTTTAGAAAGAAAATACATAAAGGAAAGTTCAAAGTAATGCAATATTCACTAAATTGTTAAATTTTCCAACCATATGCATAATAATTCAAACATAAGTATAGATGTAATATAGATATATGCACACATGTATAATTCAATCGTTTATCTTAAGTGAAATTTAACTGAATTATAAAACTCAATGAAACAAAATCCTATGAATAAATGATTTACCTTAATTTAGGACAATTACTATGCATGGCATTCTTATAGATTTCATTTTGGCATTACTTTTTTTAAAGTATTGTGTCATAATTACACATAAAATATTAAAATATACTAAAAATTTTATAAAATCCTGCCAAGTAAGCAATCTAGACTTCACCTTTTTTTAACTGAAATATCACAGTATCTTTAATTTCATCTTCCTGTCCTCACATAGGCTACTTTAATATGGTTCAATTTCACAGGTGTGCACCATTAAGGACAGATAAGATGGCAACTTTTGTCTAACATATTTTAGTGATTCCCCATTACATTCATGTTGAATTTGAAACAACAAATATGGCACTCTACTGTGGTCTAGATATTCTTCCAACATTCATGTGTTGAAATAACCATGTGATAGCACGAAGACATGAAGTCTTTAGGAGACAATGAAGTCATTTGTGTGAGAGCCTTATAAAGGAGATCAGTATGGTTACAAAACAGCTTCCCACAGCATTCCACCTTTTTATCCTCATTTCTATGTCGTGAGCTTCTAGGACTGTGCGGTCTTTTACCAGATGTAGATCTTGATAATGTAGTCTTGGATTCCACAGCCTAACCTTCAGAATTGTGAGAAATAATTTTTATTACTTATAAATTACACAATCTTATATATTTTGTTATACTGGTACAGGTCTTGTATCTTCATAATCTGATTCCTACCTCTATATCTGTTTACTAACATGTGTGTTCAGTTCCACACCTATATGTAGTGGAAAATTTTGAAAAGTGCAGTGAAATTTATGGTATGCATAAATCTATATTTTTTGCCAAATTGTGTGTTTATTTCTCAAGATTCAGATAATATTGTTTAAAGTGGCATAGGGATTGCAGTTTATACAAACGTTTCTTCCCAACAACTCTCTTATGAAAGTATATTTTAAAATTATAACACATCTCACAAAATTCAAAATTCACAAAAGTTTAAGAGGTAAATTCTTCCTGTATCACAAGAGTCCCTTTTGAGAGGCAACCATGTGATAAAACATACAGCTGAATACGTAAGTTAGGTCTCCTCCAAATACCAACACCCTGCACCTCATTCACAATTACTGAAGTTCTGCACAAGATGCTAAAGATAAACAAAACATAGTTCTTGCCCTTAAAAGAATACTTTATAGATGTGCTTGCATTACAGTGTTGCACTGCAAGTTCACAAGGTAAGGGCCTATAACCTTTGTGTTTGACAAACTGATTTTTCTTTGAGTCTATAGAGTGTTTAAAATATAGGTCACCATTCAAATATAAACTGGTTAAAAATTATTAGCACCTCTCTTTTTGAGAAAGGATGAGATCCACGCACTCGAACCCAGGCGTGGTGGTGCAATCCTGTAATCCCAGCACTCAGGAGGAGGTTCATGCAGGCAGATTGCTGCAAGTTCTAGATCACCCTGGGCTGCAAAGTGAGCCCAAGACCACTGAACTGCATAGTTAGACCCTGTCTTGATAAGACAAAAAAAAACCCCAAGCTTCATACAGAAGTCATATTTTCTTCCTTTGTGTGTAAATGGTCAAACATTTTAAATATATGTGAGTGTCACTTTTATTAATTTTGACAATGACATTGAGTCTTACAAGCACAATGGCAATTAAGATAAAGTTCCATCATTTTATCCAAAAATCTGCCTTTTGTTTTTCTGTTGTAATCAATCTTTTCTGAATTATAATTATTCATAACCAATGTTCTATTCATTTTTCCCAATAGTTTTTTTCTGTTGGAGAATTATATATAAGATATAATCAAAAATATAGTTAATGTTTAAATAAAAATATTACAATAAAAGTCACACTGCCATTAATTCTCCATAAAGAACTCCTTGGTTTGAACACAATTGTCTCGTTATCCTGGCCATTTTCTGGAAATTCTTTCCTGAGCATTAGTTCTCCTATGCTGACTATGTTGTTGTCTTGAATATGTTCAAAACTATTACCTTTTATTTTCATTTTGTGTTCAGGACAAAGGCAAAAGTCATACAAATACAGATCTGGTGGATAAAGTACATAAATATACATCACAATGTGTAACCAGCTGCCTTTCTGTTGAAGGATACTTGGCTGAAGGATCCCCCATATTTTCGATCACACTTCTGTAAGATACTTAAGAAAAATGACTTCTACAACTGCTTCACAAAGTGGCAAGACTAATGGGTAAGTGCAGTCAAAGTGAGGAGGAGGATTTAGGAATGACTATTGGTACTGTGTATTTTTCTGTAATAATTTATGTAAGCACTCATCATAGTTTTCCAATCACATCACAGAGTCATGCAATATACACCCATAGAAAGTTTGTATAAATTCACATCATACTTCTGAGATTCATCCATGCTGTTTATGTTCAAGAGTTTATCGCTTTTTATTGTTAACACTGGGTGTTCAAAGGAAGGAAGGGGCTGAGACAGCTCACCCTTGGTACATTTGATAAGGGTATTAATCCTATTCATAAGGGCTCCATCACATAAATTTTCATCTCCCATCTTTCCTGTCTCTTAATCCCATCATACTTGAAAACTTACCTTTTCAACATGCAAATTTTGGTAAGGCATAAACAAACCATGATACCCTGCTTAGAGCAGTTTTAATTTTATAGCACAATTATAAAGTAAATGTAAAGAACTCTTTTAAGTCTTCCGTTTCCCTCCCCAGATCCTTTCTTACAATCAATATCCACTAGCACATTTGTTCCAATCAATGAACTGACATTCACACATCATTACACAAAGTAGTCTGCATTACAAGTTGCTCTTAGTGTTGGAAAGTATATACGTTTGAAGAAACATGTAGTAGCATGTATTTACGATTGTAATAACAAACACTACAATTTCACTGTCCTAAAATTTATCTGCACTCTGCTTATTCATCCCTGCTTACTCTTGGAATCCTGGTAACCACTGACTTTTTACTGCCCCTGAAAGTATTTTCTTTTTTTCCCCTTTTCCTTTTTTTCTTTTTTAAGATGCCATATTGTTGAAGTCATCAAATGTGCACCATTTACTGCTTGACATCTTCCACTTCGCAGCATGCATTTAATTTCCTTGTTTAGTACAGAATAATGTTCTACCCTCTAAGTGTACCACTGTTTGTTGGCCCACTCCTCTACTGGTGACATCATAGTCACTTCAATGTTTTGACATGTATAAATGTAACTGCCATAAATACACAGGATGTAAAATTTCAGTTTATTTCAGAGAGGACTAAGAAGTGAGAGCTGTACCATATGGTAGGAGTATGATTAGTTCTGCCTCAAACTATAAAACTGGTCGGTAAAGTATCTGTACTAATTTGCATTCTCAGTAATAGTGAATAAGAATTGGTGTTCTGGCATGCTATACTCGTATTTTGAGTTGTAAAGATATTTTTGCATTGCATTTTGAGTTGTTTTTGGATATTTAAGATACGTAAGTCACATTTCTGTGGTTGTTTTAATTTGTGTCTCTGTATTGAAAGGTATTTCATTGCTGACATAAAATACCCCAAATTAAGGAAGGAAGTGTTTATTTAGCTCACAGTTGGTGGGGATTTCCGTCCATATTCAGCTGGCTCTAAGGTAGACTGTCTCACGCCAGAGAGCAACAGTTCATGGTGGTGGAAAACAGCAAAAGCAACAAGAGACAAAAGGGGAGGAGCAAGAGGGCAAGTCTGTTTCCCTGTCTTGTATGTTGGCTACCCCTCCTAAGGTGGGTGAGTCACTCACACTCAGAATCCCAGCATTGGATCATGAATCAATCACAAATTCTAGATGCCTGCCCACATCTCAGCATGAGGCTTTTTGGGTATATCCAGACACAAACCATAACAAAATGTGATGTTCAACTTCTTTTCATATGTTTAGTTTTGTCACTGTATTTTATTTGGTATGGTATCTCTTCAAGGCCGATTTCTCAGCTAGATATCTCATTTTTTTTTCACTGTTAAATTCTCCAGAAAAAAAGGGAGTAGAGAGCAATGGGAATAAAAATAACTAAGGTAAGTACATGTACTTACTCTCTAAGATGAACATAAATGGTAAGTGTGGTAAACATGGACTAATAAATATTTTTAAAAATAGCTATTTGCATATTTTGAATATCCATCCTTTACCATGTATGTCTTTGGAGAATATTTTCTCCTAGTCATAGGTTATCTTGTTATTATTTTCACCATGTCATTTATTTCAATAAAGTCTCTCTTATCAGTAAGTTCTTTCAGGTGTTGTTCCTTTGCTTTTTTACATGAAAAGTTTTAACTATATCCAAAGGCAAATACATTTTCTCCTGTTTTATCTTCTGACTTATTTTTTTGTAGGAATCTGCCAGACTGGTTTTCACAGTGGCTGTCTCAGCTCATGTTGCCGTGTCATCTCATCAGCACTTAAAATTGTACTTTTTTTCATTTAAATTCATCCTTATAGATATGCACTGATATTAAAACCTTACTTTTCCCACATGATAAGATATAGTTGTAATCCTATTATTCCAGCATTTGGAAGATTGAGAGAGAAAAATCACCAATTCAAAACTATCCTGACCTACACAAAGTTATTCTTTCTAAATAATAATAATAATAATAATAATAATAATACTTTACTGTGTGTTTCTTTATTGAACAATAATAGTAAAAATGAAGCATCGAGGTCTCTAATCTTTGTTTTCCCAGGCTTTGGCCGCGGGTGCTGGCTCACATGATGCTTCAGGCACTCTGATGTTGACTTTTCTTCAAAGCTCACTACTTCAGGAGAGGGAATTGATCCAGAATACTGTCAGAGGTTACAATGAACTCAAACATGCAAATATAAAGAAACAGGATTCCTCTCATATCCTGTGACATACATAAGTGTCTTTTCCATGTCCACAGGTGATAATTTTGTTTGACTCCTGGATTTTTTTCTGTATATTTGTATGATTTTTTAAAAAGTTTTGGATGGAAAGAGATTTTAAAAAAGAAGAATTTCAATATTGGCAAGCACTATACTTAGTTTTACAAATCAGTTTCTCATTTTGTATTCTTTTTATTTATTCATTCATTTTTATTATAATAATTACACTCATCTTGGTAATTGGCACATGCACATAGTATATCTTGGTTATTTCCACACAATCTTTCCCACTCTACCCTCCTGTCTTCCATCACCCCCAGATGCCTGTAGCTTCTCTAAAATGTCCACTTTCCTATCATCTGTCTTTATTTTGCTCTTTAAATTATTTATATTTTTAGTTTTTCTGGTAAGAGAAATCAGGTGATATTTAACTGTTATTGTTTATATCTCTGTATCTGGAAGTTTTACAGAGTTGAGATGTAGACCTGATTAAATCTGATGTTTCAAACAACAAGATCTGATTCTGTGTGAAGTAGTACTTCAGAGGCCTCACCAATCACAAAGCAAAGCACAGATATTTTATGTATCATCTTTGTTAATTTTTACCTCTTACATACAATTGTTAAATGGTTTTTGGGAACAGTATCTGGGGAATGATAAGAGAGATGTCTAAGATAATTGAAAACAGGAATATTATCATATAAGCTATTTTGTGTTGAACACTATGATAAGAAGATATAGTACTATTAATACACTTGCTAGTAATATTTTAGAAAATTGGAAACGTTGTAATCCAAGCAATAACAGCCAGAAAGTAGTATCATTTAAATTGTAAAGATTCTTCATTAGCTAAATCCAATCTTATTCCCCACTGAAGTAATAAAACTTATTCCCTCCTCCATAAAAGCAGATGAAAAGTGAACAACTTTTTAAATGAGTAAGTGTTAAACTAGAAAGTGATCATCAATTTGCTAAGACATTTCAAAGACAGAAGTAATCTCAGCCTTTTATATAGCAAAGTAATTACAACCTCAAGATAAAGAATAACTACTTTTCAAGTACATTGACCTGGTGACACTTGTCACATACAGTAGATTTCAGATTCAGCTGATAATTTCAGCAGCTCTGGGTTTGTTGATTGAATTTAGCAGAAAAATAAAATCTTTATTGCAGGTTTCACTTTCCAACTCAAAACAAGTCACCTAGTCAGTTAAGACCTTGCCTCCACAGAACTAGAGAGGATAAGAACTAGAGAGGATAAGAACTAGAGAGGAAGTATATTAATGAGTATACTTCAAGATGGTGATTCACAAGTACTTGAGAAGAAGATTCCTAAGTCTTCCAGCTGTCTTCAGTGTTATTTATCATTTAGAGAGTTACTTACATATAAAAGAGAAAAATTAAATTTCTTGGAATATAATTATTTATAATAAATATTCTACAAAATGAAAGGAAGAAAAAATCTGATTTTTAAGAAATGGAATTAAATATTATTTTAATTGTCCTCCCTTTAAAGGGATTTGAAATGACCAACTAAAGAAAATTGTAAAAATTTATATCTTCTATGATAGTTTAAGGTAAAAGCAAAACCATTACTGAGAGTCTTCAACTGTCCTTTGGAATCACATTCCTCCAGAATCTCTCCTTCAGCTTCTTTAGGTTTTTGTACAAATTTAATTGAGATACTTCTGAGATTTTCTTTAATATTCTAGTTAGCATTGCTAACATTTTTTGTCATGTATACCCCTGATTTTTCTGCTACATTATTCCCATCATTTAGTATGATAAAGGCCAAAAAAAGTGTTGTGTTTGATTAAAAAAAAAAAAAAACACTTGACTTAATACCATGCAGTTTATAGTCAATATTTTTTGAGTAGTGAATAAAAAATTACAGGAAAAAGTTTCAAGAAAAGAAGAAAGAAATTGAGAAAGTAATTAATTGAAAAGTGAAAGCATGAGATGATAATTGCCTAAATTTCAGTGGAAATAAGACTTTGAAACATAAACTGAATTAGTTATTGTGGACATGATAAAATCAACTGGACTTGGCAGTTCACTGGTGAAAGGCCAAAAATAAAAAAGAAGATAAATTCTATGATTTCAGAATGAACAAAAGGACAAGTAATATCTTCCACCAAAATATGAACTGCAAAGTGATCATGTGGAATAGTTAATACTGACCTCTATGTTAGCTATGAGATTAAAAACTTACTATGAGATATTTGAAATTTTTCACAACCTCCTTTATCTACTCTCTTTTATGTAATAATTATAAAAAATATCACGCAACATATTTTTGTGATCATCAAAATATTATATATAAACTATGAAAAAATGTGTGACATTAAATAATCCATACACACTCACCATTTTGAGATATGTGTTATATTATTTTTAGCATTATTATACTAGTTTTAGCATCATATTCCAAGAGCAAATATATTTATGAACATGGCAAATTTGAGCTAATTTTTTTTATGTACATGCTAAGGTTCTCTAAGTTTATAGCATTGATAAAGGTTAAGACTAAAGGTTGTATATAATAATTGAATTGTTCACTATGTCATAAAAAATTACACATGGTAGAGGATTTGAAAACAAGTTCGTGTCATCAGTGCTTAGGTAAATTTGGTTATGAATGATATGATAATTCATGTTAGCTTTTGACCAACTTGCAATCATAGCCTTTATGCTTATCAAATGCTACAGATTTTTCCCCCTACCCCGAACACTCCTGTGCTAAAGACCTGTCTTGAAATACTAACATTATTGTCTCTGAATGGAATTAATACTAATTAGAAAGTGCCTTAAAATGTGAGCAAGAAAAAAGAAGCCATCAAATTTGGCCCCCATTCAACCCTGATTATGTCTGTATCAGAGTAAATATGAATAATAATATATTCAGCCAGGATGTGTGGGCAGAGAGAAAAGAGCAGGTGAGGACATAGGAAAAGGTAGCCTTCTAAAAACAAGGAAAGAGGACTCAGAAGAGAGCAAACCTACTAATACTTTGGTCTTAGAAATGCATCCTCCAGAATTATTAGAAGATAAATCTCTGCTGTCTAATCAACCAGTGTGCACCCTTGAAAACTAATATTCCAGGTGATGTAAAAATCCTAAAATACTAGTTTCATTAGACAATTCAGTATAAAATTATTATTTCTATCCCACTAAATCTTAGAATTAAAAAGTGAATATATTCTTAATTTTCAAAAGAATAAAAAATATATTTTACTATATTCTGAATTAATTTTTTGAATTGAGTTATTTTGGATGCTGAATTTTTTTTCAGGGTGCAGGGGAGTACTGGGAATTGAACTCAGAACCTAACACTTGTCATCCAGGTATGCACCACTGAACTGTGTCCCTGGCCCCAAAATACTGAATTTCTTTGGAAATTAAAAGTAAGCCATCAATTTTATACAGTAAAATAGTTTGTAAAATAAAATGTTCATATAAAGATAACTCAAAATGGGTTAGAGCATAAATAAAATACCAACACCAAAACATATGAAGATGACATAACATTATTTGTAAAACTGCATTTTTACTTTATTTATTTTACCTTATTTATATGTGTTCTACGTAACTGATTTTGAAAATGTGGTTTTTAAGTCTAAGTGAATTGACTGGTATTTATATCTGATAAGACCACCACACCATCCTCCTAGCTTAGTAAAATTTAGGCAAATGTTTTGGGAGTTCCGTGTTAGTTCTTTTCACATAAAACTTAAGAAAATTTGGAAGTGTAAGCTCTTTCTTTGTTTTTTTTGACATTTGTATAGTCTAAGTTTCTTCTACAGTTTTGCAATCTGTAAATGTGTTTCTCAAGAACATAGGAGTTATTCCTTTAAAATATAATTATGAAAAATAGCACTATTAATTTCAGTCTGTCAGGAAAGTAGAAACATAACATTGGTAATTGCCCATGGACAAAGGTAGATCCCTATTCACATTGATCAAACTTTCCCTAGCTCCATTGGTACTTCTTCACTGACTCTTATAAATGCTTGAGGTCTCTCAACTCCTGTTCCAGTAGACATGAGAGAAGTCACGCTCCTGTGCTGAAGACCTAAATAAGCTTGTTGAACTTGTCAGGTGCAATTTTTCATTGACACAGTATAAAAACCAATGGATTTCACTAGTGTTTACTTCTTTTTCTTCTTTCTGGAGTCATGTAAGAATGTTTAGCTATGTAATATAAACAGGAAATGTTATTTGAAACATCTTTACTCTCTACATGTATGCTGTGTGTGGTAAGATCAAAACCATTGCTTAGACAACATATAGATAGATGCCCCTGAAAATAGTATTTTTTAAGGTGCTAAGTTAGTCTTGGCTTCAAGAGGAAGTAAAGATACTGTTTCTATAAAAAAATTAAAAAGGTAATAATCTCATTGCACTACCAATGTCCTGACATATGGAGCAAATGATATATGCATTACCCATTACATGATTTTTCATTTATTTTTGAAAACAAGCCTGGCTACTATTGATATCACTCATTTTGTATTATAAAATGGTTATGATTTGGAAAAAGTATACCCAATTTTCTGACATGGTAATAACTGGGAAACATGAATGAAGGTAAAAATATTTTCTCAATGTCTTTCAGTCGATGTTTTCATCTCAATTGGACATGGCTTCCTGTGACTCTTAATTTTTTCTTCAGTGCTGCAACCTCTAGAGCTTGTTAGAGTTGCTTCTTCTCTCACAGATCTGAGCAAGGAAAACATGTCAAAGGCCAAATCAGTCTCTGTGTTGTTGGTAATAATGTGAAAAGCTCAAAAGTGCACAACCATGCGGAGCCTAGCTTCCACTTAACCGCAGTCATTAACCAGGGCAAGCAGAAATTGTGCAGACTCAGGGAGCTTTCCCAGTAAAGAGGAGGATTGCAGTGAAAGAGTAAGGACTCTGTCCTACTGTCAAAGGGAGACAGAAAAGCCCTCCTAAGCTTCCCCTTCACTGGCCATGAAAGGGGAAAACAAAAGAAAACAAAACAAAAAAATGAAACAAACAAATAAAAACAGTAGTACCTGGTGACCAGTACATTATAATCCTAAACTGTTTCAATCTTCATTAACCCTCTTTAGGAAAGAACTCTCAATTTTACCTCCTAACAAGTCAGATGTTTGCTAAATACTAAAACATTCCTTTATAGGGAAATACTGATTGTTTTCAAGTTTCTATATAAAAATGGCATTCTAAGTGATGACTTTACCTTTTCATTTTTATTTATTAGGAAGATATATAATTAGTAGTTTTTTGTATGTTAGCAATGAATCTAGTACAGAGGTTGTAATGATGATCATACAGGAAGGACCATCTTGGCAGAAAGAGCTGTAAGTACAGATCAGAGACATCTTCAAACTCAATATAACAATGCTAAAAAGTGCAACAACAGAAGAGATACATGAGAAATTAAAAGTGAGCTACAGCTGGGGATTTAGCTCAGCAGCATAAGCATCTGCCTGGCAAGTGTGAGGTTGTGGGTTCGATCCCCAGTACCCTAAAAGTGTGCTACATTTTGGTAAAAACTCTAAGATATATAGACGTTAATACGCAGCAACATTTAAGTATATAAAAAGAATTCATCCAAATAGTCTGGAAAATTTTACAGAAGATTCATTGACATATATATGTGTGTGTGTATAAAATATTCTATTACTACTTTCTTAATGATTAAATTACTGAAATTTTATAATTTTTATTTTTTCAAGTTTTAATAAGAACATATTTATAAATGTGTCATGATCAAAACTTCCAAATCCTGGAATACTGAAATTTGTTTAATTTAAATGGATAATACTAGAAAAATAAAAACATCACAGCATATAGAATGCAAATGCAGTTGTTTGAGTTTGTAAAAATTATATTTATGTAAACAAAGATGTAATTTATTCAGTCAAATATTAGATGTTATTCAATAATTATATTTAATATAAAGTATTTTCATATATTTATTAGTTATAACTACAATTTATAACTGATTAAAGTAATTCTGCAATGTAGAAAAACTGAAGCCTAATACTCTCATTAGTATTCAATAAATAATAATCACTTTCCTCTCAAGAGAGTAAGAAGATATTAGAAAATTTTGGTTTTATCAGAAAATATAAGATCTATAATATAATATAACCATGATACAGAATTGGTTAAGCTTTTATTAGCATGAGTCTAAGGCTCAGACTATACATAACACATTCCAGGATACGAAGCACAGGTATTTGCTAGTAATAAGTAAACTCAGCCATTCTTTTGAAGCCTAAACATTTGCAATGAAATTTTCCTGATACTGTCAGAAATAGAATGAATAGTTTTGTTTGTTTGTGGAAAATAAAAGCTGGTCTTGTATTGACCAAAATATGTGGGAGAAATGCCATGGGGAAATTCTGTTCCTAGTCTGATCCTAGAATGAAAGTCTCTACTCACTTCCTTGGCTAGTCACTCTGAGGTTACCAGGTAAAGCATGTCTGTTCATTCTACTAGGGGATTGCAGCAGAGTTATTCTACTAGGAAATTACAGCAGATTTAGATTTGCAGCATAAGTGCCTGCCTGGCAAGCATGAAATTGTGAGTTTGATCCCTGATACAACAGACAGACAAACAAACAAAAAGACCTTAGTCCTGCTATAGCTAATATCTGACTTTGGACCATCAGCAACAAACACCAATATGATACCTTGGAACCCCCACCAATAGTAGAGTCAGGAGAGGGGCTGGAGTTCACAATTGATTATAGAAAAAACTTGCAAGAGAACTGCCGATGTAAGCTAATTCCGAATTATTGACATATGAGATTACAAAAAACAATATCTAGAAAGAAAATTGGTGGCTTAAAGCCAAGGAGTTGCATGGCAGTTTGTTATATAAGAAAGCAGGAAAAATGGTAAATCTCTAAGACAACTACTGTGTGAAATAAAATAAAATCTGTCCAGAAGGCCCAGATATGTTATCACTAATAACTAATAATAAAAATAGTAAATTATATTTATTGTAAGCAGAATGTTAAATATTTTACATTTGTTGTTTCAAAAACTCCTTGCAGTAATAAACTTAAGCTATGGAGAATTCAACAAAGATTTAAAATGTTGCCTAAAGTTCTACAACAAGAAAGTTGTACAAAATAGTTCAAACTCAGCTCTAGCTTGTAAAGCAATTTCTTTTCTTTTATGCAATATTTCATTTGTTCCTCTCCATTGTCTCATAATTTCCAAATATATTGCCTATGACAAAGAGTAAAAATATTGAAACAGTAACATTCCACATTAAGATGAGACAAATAGTGTTGAATCAGTTAATTCTTTGCACTATTTTTTCTCTCTCTGCTCAGTGATTCCGAATAGCTTTCTTAATAAAAGTTTCTATAGCTATTCCTTTAGGAACAGTAACTTATTTTATGGTACAGACAGAATATATCATTACATAAGGAGTAACTGCCCAAATTCAACTGATCACATAATAGGGTGTCAGAACATGGTACATCTTCAGAAATGTACATTATACACACAAAAAAATGATCAAGCAAACATGATCATATTTAAGAAAGTCTTTAGAAATGCATGCAAATTATGCAAGAGTGGCGATTAAGGGAAAAGCAGACAAATAAAAAATCAATAATCTAATGCATTGCTATTACAAAAAGTCATCTAATATGAATCATAAAATACTAACTTATTTCAGATATATCAAATGCCTACAAGATGTGATCAAAATGTGTGACTATTTAAACCTTAAAAACTATTATAGTAAAAGACATCTTGTCATTAATACTTCCCCCAAAACTCTTCCAACACATATTCCATTTTTCTTACAACCTTGTGAAGTATTTCTGGAAGTCATCTTTCATGAGTATCTTTACAAGATGAATAAAAATACAAATTGCATTTGACCCAACCATAGAGAACCTTCTCTTGGCATCTTCCTAAAAATCTTAAAAATATGATATTAGAACGATGAATTCTACTTGTGCTTGAAATAATACAATTCATAACAGCTAAACTTTGGAAGCAGCCTATATGCTCATCACTAGATGAATGGATATGGAAAATATGACATCTATATAAAATAGTGTATTACTTGGACTTAAAAACAGAATTTGAGTCACTTATAGGAAAATGGAGGTAGCTTGACAGCTTAACACTAATTGAAATAAATCAGACAGAGAAGGTTTAAGAATTGCATGATTTCTTTTACAAGCAAAACTCAAAATATAAGTAAAGAAAAAAATAAAAGAGAGATGGTAGGAAATGGAGGTAGACTTTGTGGAGAGGGCAAGGGATCTCAGGATTGGAAGAAACAGGAGAAATGGAAGGGAAGAGAAATAAAAAGGCATCAAGACTCAATGTGCATGTGTACCAATTTTACACAATGAATGCAATTACTATATGCTACACACATATACTACTAAAAATACAGTGAACCTCACCACCAAGTGCCAGCCAGTGGAAAGTCAGTCTCGTAAAGTCTGTGCGTTCTCATACACCTGACTCACAGAATACGGCACTGTGCAATTTCTGGTTCTTCCTCAAAATCTACATGACTGTGAAAGGTAAACGTTTCAAATTGAGTCAGCACAAAAATGGACAGTTGCCCAAGTGCAACTAAAGGAACTCACAAAAGACAGCTTCTGGCACTGCACTGGGGAGCAGCAACAAAGATGGAATAAATAAGTGTGTTGGAAGAAAGTGGGAGTAATTTGAAAGTGATTAATGTCAATCCAACTTTTACTGCATGAATTTTTAAAATATTCACCATTTATTAAGTCACACATCATATATTGAGCAATTCATATAGCATAACTATTTTATTCCTGCCTGATTATATTCAATAATATTTTCCAAGTAGGCATACTGAGAAAAAGATAAAATATTGCTCCTCATGAAGAGCACCTGGGAGGTCTGAATAGCTTTTTAAAGAAAGTCTTATTCATACATGTTTACACCATGTAATGGATATATTCGATGTGAGGAGCTGGTAGATGTACATAGCACCTCATTCATTTTTAGTCCCCCTTCCCTCTCCACCTCCTTTCTCTCCTCCCACTTTCCATCTTTTGATCATCTTCCCATTTAAGAAAGATCTGTCTCCCTACTTCTTATTAAACTAAAACCTTGGACTATGAATAACTTATTCTTCAAGTGTTCATCATGATGTGAAAACATTTCCAATAAAGTAAGTGTAACTTGATAATTGTATAATATCTGTCAATCTTAGTAGCATTTAATGTTGAAAGTCACATGATTATAAATTGTTACTCTCTCTTCTCTCTGTCTGTCTGTCTGTCTGTCTGTCTGTCTCTCTTTCCCCCCCTCCCAAGAGGTTGTGGAGCAGACCTCATCTGCAGAGGAGGAGGAAAAGGCAAAGAAATTCCTAACTTCAAATGACATTACAAAGATGTGTAAAATGCAGGAAACAGTGCAAATTTTGTAGAAAGGCACCAGCTGAGTAAGGCTGCAGCACGTTTGAACAATGAATCTGTTTAATCATGATGCAATGTTACATTTCTGCAAAATCTTGGAAAAGAAGGCAAAAGCAAGTGATTGGATGGTTCCTTGATAAAGTTTCATGAAAAGAAAAATATTCCATAGAGCCAATAAACAGTGATTCTGTTAGTGATAATGCAAGGCATCCTATACAATAACCCTCTCTTATTTCCCTCACTCTAGCCAGGAAGTTTATTTCAATGGTAAGTGTAGCTAAATTTATTATTCTTTACATTTTGTTTTTCTTTATTAGGTTTATTATATTATAGTATTGTAATCACTTTCATGTGTGTATCTTTGGGTTGTGGAACAAACCTCGCAGTTTCCATTTCTTCTTAGGAGGAATTCACTTTAGAATACAAGTGCTTTGGATGAGAAGCATATTTCTAGAGTAAATTATGTTTGCAGACCAAGGAGCCAACTATAAAGCAAGGGATATGTCTTCCATAGGTTAAGGTTGTATTTCAATAAGGAATGGAAACAGATCATGTGACTCAAGTACTACCTCAATTTCAGGTTTAACATTAGAATTCAAAAGCCTGTGGAATCCTTAATTTATACATTAAGATTTTTTACCCAGCAGTTGCACAAACTATATTCTCACATTCATAGAGATTAATAATATGTGACTATGAAAAAGGGACCTAAAATATCACTATAAAATTTAGGCTTCCTAATTTGTAATAATTCATCTCTCCAACCCAGGAGTCATCATAGGGCCTGAAGACAGACTCCTGGGCCTTAGCATGCTACTCACTGAAAGCTATTCAGTTTTCTTTCTGAAGCAGTTAGGGACTTATAATCTGTTTTTGCTAAAAAAACAAAAAAACAAACAAAAAAAAAAACAAAAACAATGACTCCTCACTTGGACCTATAGAACATTTGTATCACAAATTTATGTGAAAACTCAATGAAAGCAGCATTTCTCAAACAATTTAAAAAACACAACATTGCACATGTAGGACAGCAAAACAAGACAATGCTTAAAATTGAAAAAACTTACATCACTTAATCCTTTTTTTTTGTCTTGTTTTTTTGGGACAGGGTCTCATTATGCAGTTCAGGTTGGCTATGTATGCATTTCGTAGTCCAGGCTGATCTCAAACTTGCAGTGATTCTCCAGCCTCAGCCTCCCCAGGGCTGGGATTACAGGAGTGCATCACCACGCCCAGCAACATCATTTAATTTTAACTATCAGCTTAAGTGAATTAAGAGGATTGTGGAGCAGGGAGACTGCATCATGGAGCATTCTGCCAATCAGTGAATCAAACCTTTGATGTTTACAGCTGAGTGAGTTGTTAGGCAATGGAGGCAGATAGCAGTCAAGGAGTCCCTGGGGGAATCTTTCGACTACTTTCCGACTCTGCCTACCACACAGCTTCCCCTGCCACGCCCCACTGCAATGATGTGTGTCCTTTACAGGAAGTTGAGCACGGACTGAAAGGATGAGTCTAGTAAACTTTTTCATTAAGTGGATTTACCAGGTGTTTTGACAGAGCAACACAATACTGAAAAAGACACTGATGTACCAAATACTGATGAGAAAGTAAAGGAACAATAACTTTCCTACCATACTGATAAGAATATAGATTATAACAAATACTCTGGAAATAAGTATGGCAGTTATTCACAAACAAAGCACAATATGCCACAGTTCCAATTCTATGTTTTTTTAAAAAATCTATTCCTAAAAGAAAGCCTTCAAAAGGAAAATCTATCACATTATGTTTCCAAAATATTAAAATGTGCAAATGAGTATGATACCCCAAAAAATGGGTTATTTATAACAAAATGATTTAAGAAAAAAATACTGACTTTACAAGTTCATGAAATACCAAAACATCAGAATTATAAATGATATATTGGGATATGGTTTCAAGGTGCAAAATGTTTTTAGGTCTATGTACCACAGAAAAATCCATGACTTCTTGCATAATGAAATAGTGGCGAGCAGAGCACTGAGCTATTCTGAGTGCTACCCTGAGGTTTTATTTCACTACGTCAAGTCACAGCAATACAATAAAGTTGCTGTTATTGTGCTTATTTTTTTCTGCTATCAACAAATACTGCATTTAATTTTAGGTCACTGACCCCTTTTACTGTACCTTTCATTTTTATTTCTATAGCAGAAAAGATAGAAAACATTGACTTGCATGTTTTATCTAAAGTGACTTTTATGTGTGTACTGAATATTCTACAGTGAAATATTGTAATCCTTTATAAAGTAGAAACTAATTATATATGCAAAAATAAGTAATTCAACTTTGTTACATATAAAAGTAAAACCTGTATTCCTACATATTATATTCATAGAAATGCTTTGTTAGTAGAAAATATTTAAGTACGTACAAAGGTCAAACTGGAAAACATATACTTTTGAGGAAGAAATAGATGTTGGGGGCAAGGTTATCCTTTGAGTATGCTACTTTTACATTGACAACAGTATTATTATGGCAATTGTATTTAGAAAAAGTATTTATTGTTTTTATACTTTTAAAAATTTTATATGTATTTTTAAGCAAACCAAATTATTATTTTATTTTAAATAGAGCATAGAAATAAAATGATGTAACCTAAAATGAACATTTCATGTAAATATATGTGATATTTTGAATTTGTATGCACAATTAATATAATTTGCTAAGGAATTTATGCATACACAATTATCTACTCATCCAAACCTCTTAAACCAATATGTGCACAAACTTCTCTCTCAGATTTTTAAATCTGTCTCTCATATACATGTACATTGCTTTACTTAGCTATAAATATTTCATACTAGAGTGTGTTTTGTAACATTTTTTGATGTAATAATATGATTTCTGATCGTTCTTTGGTCAACTCTTTTGATTTATCTTCCAGTACATTCTAATTTGGGGTTTATTTTGTGGGAGAGTGACAAACTAAATTTAAAAAAGTATAAATAGGGATAATTAATTGTTGTGAATAACAAAAACAAGTAAATAAAACATAAAAAGAACAGATAAAGTTCTAACTCAAGTTGAAAAGAAGTTTTAAAGATATTGTGAAAATGTGATTTTGTTTTCAATTGAAACTAGAGTTAGGGATTTATGTCTAAGGGAGGTTTGTAGAAACAGGTCTTGGAAATCAGGCCACATAGTTATTATATGATGTAAAGTCACTGTCAATATATATGGTAGACAAACAGACCAGATTTCTTACAAGCATCTTTTAATCTACAAAGTGAATTCATTAAGTATTATTGCACAGAAATTGAAAGTTATGAAACTCTTTAGAAGTTATTTATTTTATGCCTAGATACCTAAAAATACAGTGTACATTAGTGTTTCTAAGTTAAATAAAAGATTATTCATGGGAAATGTGTTTCATTCTTCATGTGACTTTTCCAAAGGATAATAAGGGAAGAATATTATAAATTAGGATGTCAGAGGCCGAAAGAAATTTCACCTATGCTCAAAGGAGCATAAACCACCAGATTAGTTGGTCATATAAAATTTTGTCCAGAAATAATGTGCATACAAGCTTACAGAGTAAATTTTGCATGGTAAGCTTGGAGGCATAGTGCTGTAGTGATTGCTTCATCATGCAGCTACATTTCTTCATGGAATAGTTATCCCTCTGTGCCATTTATATAATACTACTTTTCTTATAGAATATTATGCATTTGAAATAAAACAATCATAGTAAAACCTGGAAAAGAACACCAAACATAGTAAGAATTCACTGTTTAACCATAATTATTTTGTTATTTTTATTGGAAGTTTAAGAGTAATAGGAATAGCCATTGTTACAGTAGCAATAGTAATACTAGTAGTTAGTATTTAATTATATCATCTATACAAAAGTTCATCTGTTTTTTTGAATCCTCCATCTTAAATATTTTTATCTTTAAGCTAATAGCAATAGCCAGATGTCGTCTTGTTGAAATTGCCAAGAAAATTTGAGGGATTATTTATTTCCTAACATTGATTTTACTGAATTTATTCTTTCTAAAACATAAAAGCACACAGTAATTTTTATCCCAGGTAAATATTTTTCTGTTTATTTCTGAGCTTTTAATTTTGAATCACTACTGATGTTATTCACTAAGGAGGAAATATTTATTTGTAAATATAACAGAATTAAGTTAATTCATTTGAAAGAATTTATTACCATTAGTAATAAAAGTTTGCATCATTTTAATTTATAATAGCTTATTCGAAGTGAAATCATCATGACGTATTTTTGTACTGTAGCATTTTCTTTCTAAGCATTGCATAGTTCTGAAAACTAGAACACCACGAAGTAGGTAGTGTCAAGACTGGCTACTGACAACCCCCTGCCTCGTTGATTCTCAGATGCTATGACTAATCTGTAATATCTGCCTTATTTCCAATGAATCGAATACTATAAAAGTGAATGTACATCACCTTCATGATTAAGTTATTTTGGATTTTTGTTTGTTTGTTTTTAAATTTTATTTTAAAGACAACAAAACTAAGCAAAGTAAAACATAATAAAGCCAATAAAAACAAGATAGCATAAGTGACACAGAACTTTAAAAAACAAGATCATAGGAAATTGACAGTGATTACTATAATGCCCTCCTGTTGTCTTCAAAATAGCTGCCCGTACCTTCAGACTGAGTAAAATCACACAAAACTAAACAAGCTAGAACCAAAAAAAACAAAACAATGAATGCAATACAGGGTTTCAAAACAAGATAATTGTAAATCCAAAATGGCTACCATAATGCATCTTGTTATCTTGGAAATAGCTGCCCATGCCTTCAGATGTACCAAAATCAACAAGACAAAACAGAATAAAACCCAATCAAATAAAACAGTGAGCATGATACAGAGTTTCAAAACAAGATAATAGGGAATCAACAATGGCTACCACCTTCAGAAGGGGATCCCCCATATGTACTGCATTGCACATTGCTATCCTTTCAATAGATGACTAGACTACTGGCTTAAATCTGTGAAGTTAGTGAAATGCTAAACACTACAAGCATTAAGTTGATTTTACCTCATTAGCTATCATCACAGCCCATGTTTCTCCAGATTAGCTGGTCACTTATGGACAGGGGTGGGGGCACCACTGGCTCTTCTTGTCTCCCTGTCCATGTGCTAGAGGGGCTAACATCTGGCTTCCCCCAGTTAGTCCACACATGGTGCCAATGTGAGAGGAGAACAAGAAGTCAACAAATAGCTAAGACCACCTGAGATTAAGTTATTTTGAAACATGTAAATTTTATAATTTTATATTCTCTCTCTTTCTCTGTGTCTCCCCCCCCTCATTTTCCATACTATCCAAGCCCCATCGGTTGATAGCTTCCACATTTTCAGCAGCACAATGAAGAGCTCTAGGTAGGAAGGAACTGATATTTTCAAACTAACAGCCAGTGAAGATCTGGTATCTCCCAAGAACCAAATGAGTAACCATGGAATGCAAACTTCCCTTTTACTCACACCTTCAAGGACTGCAGGTCCAGCTAGCAACTCCATGGAAGCCTTTTGAATGACCCTGAGACCAGGAACCCAGCTAACCTACAGTCAGATTCTAAATGCTCGTTCTTTCTTGCCAGTTGTTTTAACCTGCTAAATATGTGAGTAATGTGTTACATAGCCACAGCACACTGCAAATTAGCTAAGTATTTATTTTAATTTAGTGAATTATTCTGTGTTATTTTTCATAACTCAAAAGACAGGGGTTGAAGTTATTTTAATTGCAAGCATATTCTGTTTTTTAAAATTTTATTGTAAAGAGAATAAAACCAAACAAAATAAAACAGAATAAAGGCAATCAAAGTAAAATAATAAAAGTGATATTTAATTGCTTAGTATCATTTGAATTGAGTATTTGTAGATTATCAATTGGCTATGAATATATATTTTTCTAGACCATGTATTTTGTTGCATTGAAGTTGACTTCTAGCCAGGTGTGGTAGCACAAAACTATAATTCTGCACTCAGGAGGCTGAGTCAGGAGGATTACAGAAAGCTCAAGGCCAGCTAGGGCTATATAGCGAAGTCAAGGGCAGCCTGAACTACATAGCAAGACCTTGTCTTTAAAAAGAAAAAAAAAAGACAAAAGAAGTGTATTTTGTACATTTCTATCTTTTCTCACATAACAGTGACAGCCTGTCTTGAAAAACGTAGAATTTACTGTTCATTTTTGTTCTAGTAAATTTTTTTAACACATTGAGCGCTTATAGACAATCATGTTGTCAGTAAAGATATTTTGATATCCTTCCTTTCAACAGTTAAGTGTCTGTGGGAAGAACCTTTTGCTTTTCCTAGGAACTTTTCTATGATACTAATTGGAATGAACGTTTTATTTGTCTCCCATTCTTACAAGAACACAGTTCACTTTTTCAGTAGGTAATACATTAATTTAAAGATTTTGTGGGTGTGGGGCTGGGGATTTAGCTCAGCACCATAAGCGCCTGCCTTGCAAGCACATGGTCATGAGTTTGATCCCCGGTACAAATTTAAAAAAAATAAACAGCTGGAGAAAGCCAGGCACAGTGAGAAGCACAAGCGTCCTGTGCACAGCGCATTTGCAGCGCTCCACATCTGTGCACTGAGTGGTCTCAGCCTGTGTGATTGATCAGCCTGGCATTTAGGATTTTGTAGGTGTACTGAATTAGCTCCAACATGCAGTCTTTCATTCCTGCTTTTCTAAATATTATCACAAAATATGCATTGAAGTGGTCAAAGGGTTGTTTTTCTGAATGAGATATTTTCTCACAGTCTGTTTATATAGTGTATTATATTTTTTTCTGAATTTTTAAGCATCTGTCTTTCATGGCAGAAAACACAATTGGTTTTATCTCTTATATATTATTTTATAGTTACTGCTGTTCTTATTTTATGAGGAATATTTATTTATGGATGTCTGCTCTCGTAAGGCCTTTACCTTCTTTTTATTTCAAAGGCATTCTGCTTTTAGAATGGTTTGTAAGGTATTTGTTTCTTACTAATTTCATTGAAAAGTTTATGCAAAAGTTGGTACATGTTAATGTTTGGTTGAATACATCATTGAAATGTACTCATTCTGAATTATGTGTAATATATATATATATTATATAAATGTAATACATATATAACACACATATATTACATATATGTTATATATATAGTTTATAAATATAGTTAGCTATTTTATTAGCTAATAAAATAGCTACCTACATTTATTTAGCATGTAGCTAAACATTTAAATTTAAAAATCACAGAGGGATTTTAAAATATTTGTTTCATTTTGACTGACCTCTATTATTTTAGATCTTCTTAAAAATTTTTATTGAGTACACCTGTGCTGTATATGTGACTTCATGATTGAATTCATTGTAAGGAGTTTGTTCATGTACATAATATATTTTAATTCTTTTTATTTCTCCTTTCTTTCCCTTTCCTTCCCCACTTTTTCATATGAGTGATAAATTTTATATCATGATGTTGCCTTATTATGCTTTAAAAATATATCAAATCTGTGTAGTAATGCTGACAATTTTAAAACTGATATAGATGTTTTGCAGGTTTTCATCTAATTATGGCTAGAATATAATAATTTCATGACGTTTATGAGGAACTTTTACATTTTGAAATTGTAACTGTTTTCACTCACTGGTATTGCATTGTTATTATCTCAAATATTTCTACCTTTGATGCTCTCTGAATTTATATTGTTAAGTTCATGAGGTGGAAGTTTAGAAAGAAATTCTTTCTTGCTTTTTCACATAAAATTTTAAAGGAAAAAAATTCACTGTAAGCACAGGATTATGGTTTCTGTACTGCCTGTTTACTCGTCATATTAACCAGGAGGAAAGGAATGAATTTGATGACTTTTTTCCTAATTTCATTTAACCTTTTTCCCAAGCCCTCTTAGTTGCCAGTTGTACATTATGGATTGCTATTTGCCTAGAAAATGATTTTGACTTATAAAATGTTCTTTTTTTCATTACAATCTACATTCTGAAGTTTAATTTTTCTGATATCACCATAAGGTTTCATCATTACTTGTGCTATACATATATATTTTAGTTTTTTGTGACTTTTAAAAAAATGTTATTTAAACAGAGTCTGGATAAGTTGCCCATGCTGGACTTGAATCTGTGGTCTTCCAGTCTCAGCCTTTTAATAGCTCAGATTTACAGGCATTTACTACCAGACCCAGCTGTGGTGCACTTTTGAAAAGTTTAGTCGATGTGATTGGACTATATTTATCCTAGTTTATATGTTTGGGTGAAATCTGATTTGATTACTTTCTAATCATTCTCATTTATATTTATCCTGTTTTCTGCATTCATCTGATTATTTCAACCATTTTTATTATCCCCACTATCTCACTATTTATATTATCATTAAAAGTTATTTTCTTAGATTTTACAATGCAGCAATTATTCATTGACTATCATTACATACTAGTATGTTTAGCAGTATATTTTCATTAAGCTGTTCAGTTCCTTGTGCTATTTTTGTATATATTTTATACTAATATATGCTGAAAAGTCCTTCACATAATTCTTCTCTGTTACTTAGGTAGTTGATATATTCCATAATAAATAAAAGTATTCTGATAATATATATTTTTATTGCATAAAATAATTTTGTCTATGTTTCATATTTCTTTAAAACATTTTGTATTATAGTATGTTTTCTCTTGCATGTTCTTCTATTCAACATGTTTTTCAAAACATATACACTTTCAGATTTCATTCATCCATTACATCTAATATTATAGCATAAACAAATAATTTTTAATCTTATATATTAATTTTCAGTGATATAACAAGATGATGTCTCATCACAGAAACTTCTAATATGAAATTAAGAAGTTTACCTATGTGTTAAATTGAACTTCTGTAACAGCAATTAGTGAGACAAGAATTAGGATTCTCTTAGCCTGTGTCTTAGTTACTTTTTACTCATCGCTGAGACAAAATACCTGATGCCCAAAGTTGGTAAAGGAAAGGGTTATTTCTTACAATTTTTGGAGGTTCCAGTCCATACTCAGTTGGCTCCAAGGCAGGGTGGCATGGCAGGTCGCAGTTCATGGCGGCTGCAAACAGCAAGGTGGAAACAGGCAAGAGAGAGAGACACAACTTCTTCCTGCCATTACATCACATCCTGGCTCCACCACTAGGAGGGTGTAGCACTGACACCACCAATCCAAGCACTAGACAATGAACCAATCACAAATGCACAATGCAAATACATGAGGCACCTGGGGGCCACCAACATAAACCATGACAGCCTGGAAGGACAGCAGCCTCAAAATGGGGTTGGGAAACCCAAAATGGAGTCTGCTGTGTCAGGATACTTCAGGGTTCTTACTAAGCCTTTTGAAGGTGGGCTTCCGTTGTTGGGGATCTCCCCAGGGCATGATCAGGCAGGCCACTGGCTGAAACGCACGTGGACCCTGCATGGGTACTAAGTGACTATTGCATAGATTAGAGAGTAAAATATGCGTAGTTCTCTATAAAGTAGAGTTTATGAAGCTTGTACAAGGGTTCAGACTCCCTTTAATTCCCTTAAACACTCCTAGACAGAAAGCGCTACTCCCGACCTCCACACAGCTGGTGAGAACCCTACTCCCGTTCCTTTCTGTATACCTTGTAAATAAAATTGTTTGCAACTTATCTCCTCCATCCATAGTTTCATTCTTTGCCATGTGAACCATAATTTTGACATTTCCCCATCACTTTGAGAAATTATTTAGTTATATTTAATTTTTATTTGAAGCTATTTTTCAGTTTTAATTTAGTAAATACATTTTAACTTTTCTGAAAACATTAAAGCTACTTTGTTTAAATGATTTTTTCTTTTTAAAATGTACAATAATTTATTTTTTATTTCTCATTAATCAATACAGGCAATGGAAATATTTACTGTTTATTCTTTAAACAATGCATCATGTGAGTGATTTCTGTTACTTTGCTGGAAATTCACAGTTGATGTGCTAATTTCCTTTTATGTTAGATTACAAGGACTGCTTATTGTCAATTATGAGTGATTTCATTGCTGTCTTAGTTACTTTTTACTCATCACTGAGACAAAATACCTGATGCCCAAAGTTGGGAAATGAAAGGTTTATTTCTTACAGTTTTTGGAGGTTTCAGTCTATACTCAGTTGACTCCAAAGCAGGGTGGCATGGCGGGGTCACAGTTCATGGTGGCTGCAAACAGCAAGATGGAAACAGGCAAGAGAGACACCCCTTCTTCCTGCCATTACATCACATCCTGGCTCCACACCTAGGAGGGTGTAGCACTGACACCACCAATCCAAGCACTAGACACTGAACCAATCACAAATGCACAATGCAAATACATGAGGCCTGGGGGCCACCGACATAAACCATGACAATTGCTAACTTAAGTAGTTTTGTGTTTTCATATCGAATTTCAGAAATAATATGGTATGTACAATTGAACTAGTAGTAATAAATAAGGCATTGCATAAAATTCATATGTAACAGAAAGCACAGAATATACATATCTACAAAATGAAAATCATCTTATTCCACAGTTTCTTAACTTGGTTTATTTGCTAGTTTTCCACATGCATGACAAAACAAAATGGCCAAAAGTATCTAACTGACAGATCATGTGTGAAATCTTTATCATCTGCTTTTCCATCATAGATTTTTTCCAAAAACATACAATAAACTGAGTAATGTTTGCCACAGAAAAACATTTGCCACAGAAAAACAGTTAATATTAGAGATTTGCTTCTTTTGACAATATTAAATATATTACAAATATCACAATACATATCACTTAATAAAATACATTAGAACTATAATCATGCATTGTCTCTGGAACTACTATGATTAAGATTTTAAGCCTATGGATAAAGTAGTTTAATTTTGTAACTATTGCATTAGTATTGAATTATTCATCAGATGAACACAGGGAAATTATAAATATCACAAAACATAGTTTTTAAAATGCAAATCTAAATTTCTGGTATTTTATCTATAATTTTATATATGTTTTGCAATTTACTGTCTCATATTTTTATGCTACTGTAATATCATGATTACTGCCTTATGTTTATTGAACATTATATCTTACATTGTTTTTAGTGTTTACATGAGCATTTTTATATGAGTATATAAAACATACAAAGCCACAAATCTTCTAGTATCCACCTGCTATCTATGCTGTATTTATAAACAAACTAGTATTTTATTCATTTATTTTTATTTTCTTCCTTTTCTGGTCCTCATGTTCTATTTATTCTTTCTTTAGTTTCAGGACAAGATTACTATTGACAACTGTTGATATTATTATCCACGTTTCTTTATAGAAAAAGAAAGAATTTACTTCTTGGCCCTATATCCAAACTCACCTTTTTTTGTGTTTATTAACAGATAAAAAATGTATTTGTCTTCTGTGTTTTTTTGGTTTTATTTGAGTTACGTAAAGATTAGTTAAAATCTAAGTTTTTGTTTGATGCTAATTACATTTGATTCTGCTATGAATATATGATTGACTAATTTTTAGATCACAGTTGATCCCTCAGCACTTCAAATTGCAGTTAATACCTTTATGACATTTTTTGTTGCTGGGGATATAGCTCTGTGGCACAGCACTTGCCTGGCAAGCCTGAGATCATGAGTTCAATTCCCCATACCAAAAAAAAGAAAGAAAGAAAAAATGTTTGTTACACCTTAAATACAGATCCTCACGAGTGATCCTCCAGGGAGCTTCGAGATCTTCAGTCTCAGACTGGCACTGAATTCTAAACCCCACTAATTCTGCTTTGCAGTGTTACACACTAAGCAGCTGCTAGATTCCCTGACTCTCCACAATCCACACTTTGTCTCTAATCTGGTAGGCCAATAAAATAAACTCACCTGCATTAATTTATTAGTTGGAGATAACTTGATGCATGCATACAATGTGTAATCATGCAACAGAGTGATTCGACTATCAACGTTCTTTGGAGCTGTTTGCTATTTCTTATAGCCTGGGATGACAATAAACAAATTTACTGAAAAATTTGGGGCTCTTAAAATAAAATGCTTGGTATCACTAATGATAAATTTAAAGCATTATGGAAAATATTGTACATAGTGCATATTTGACTAGTTTTAATTTTAAAAACATTATCATGATTTGTAACAAAAACACTTCTTTCAGACACTTGCATATGTCTTATAGGGTAATAAATGTAGATAATTCTCTACAGCGGAAAAATTATAATTACTGTAAATATGTGTATAATGTATTTTAGGAATGAAAGGAAATTGGCACAAAATATTTAATCAGCCTTTATAGATTTTGTAAAAACAAAGTTTAACTGAACTACATTTAAATATATGATTATAATATGTGGTACAATGTTGTATTTCATTCAATATGTGTGCATACTGTGTACTGATCAAATCTTGATAATTAGCATTTCTATCTTCTTGTCCAGATGCTTGGAAATAGAAACTTTGATATGTTCTCTTCTAGGCATTCATTAAATATATTTGGGTTATTGTGAAATATAGTCACTCCAGTGTTTGATGAACACTGGATCTTCATACTCTGTCTAGCTGTATTTGGTCTCCTGTAATCCAAACTCTGGATATCTGTAGCCTTCCCAGTCACTACTGATCACTCACCTGTGCTCAGATATATTGATTTTTCTCCTGTATATGAGCGAGAACATGTGATATTGTTTTTCTGTGTCTGGTTTATTTCACTTAATACAGTTCAATTTATTTGGTGGTATATGATTATGTTTTTCACGGAATATACAGCACACTTGATACATTCATTTTTATATCCATTCATGATGCCTCATTTGACTTTATTTTTATGTATCATGAGTACTGGTGAAACAATCTGTAATGAGGTATGCCCTTTAATATATGGATTTCATTTCCTTTAACATTTCCTTCTCGCTGGAATTGAGACAGCTGATGCATATGGTAATTTTACATAAAAGCATTGGTTATTAGTGGCAAAAAACAGGAGACCCTTGCAATACTCAGCATGTCATGTGGCAACATGGACCATAATTTAAGAATGACTACATGATACCCGGCTGCACGTGTGTGGCAACGCATGTGGAATCCCAACACTCAGGAGACACAGACTAAGTTGTGAGACCAACCTGAGCAACAGAATGAGTTTAAGTGTTCAATGAGTTACACTGTGGTCTATATAAAAAGGGACTGGTTCAGAACAAAATAAGTTTTATTTAATAAAAAATAAATTGAGAGAAAGAATGATTTGATATACATAAAATTTCTTTTATATGTTTGTCTACTTCTTTAATTTGTTTGGTACCAAGGTTGGATATAAGATCTTTCAACTGAGGTCTATAACTAGCTAGTTTTTCTTTTAAAAAAAAAAACATTGTTCTGGTTTTTTGTTTGTTTTTTTGCTTGTTTGCTTTTGGTTTTGTTTTGGGGGTTTTTTGTACAAGAAATGGAACTCATGACCTCACATTTGCCAGTTAGGTGCTGTGCCACTGATCTAGACTTTCAGCTAAAAAATATTTTTTAAATTGAGATAGGTTCTTGCTAAGTTGCCAAATTACCCAGACAGGATCTCAATTTGCAATCCTTATGCTTCAGATTTTCAGAGACCTGGGGCTCTAGGCACATGACACTATGTCAATCTATAAAAAAAAAAAAAAAAGATTATAAATGTAAACACAGGCACTGTGTGGCATAATACTGAATTTGAACTGAATGTTTATTTGGTCATCATCTATTTGATGATAAATTTGCTCAACAATTTTAATACTAACAATATTTTCTTATCCCACATAAAATTAAAGGCGTATTAAAGTGAGCTGAAAATGCTTTAAAGGTTTTCAAATTTATTTTCATTTCAAAAAATTAATATTTAACTTTTTGTAGCAGTGCTCTATACATTACAAAGACATAGTCAATAGTCTTAGAATGTAATAATAACATACAATTCCTTGTGATGTTTTAAAACTATAGTATCATTAGTGGTGAATTGAAATACATCACAAACGTATTGAAAGCATTAATGCTGAATTGAAATTACAAACATTGAGTCAATGAATACTGCAACCATTTTAAATCATATTAAAGCATTTCATATATACATTTCTGGTTTTACTTGACTGAATTATTTTTTCTTTTTTTATTTGTATAGTTATTTTGAATTAGCTGTATCTATTATCAAACCAAAATGCTTTCTTAAACCTACATGTAGTGTCTCTTAATTTGAAAGACTAGTAGATATTTGACCTTTCAAATAGAGAGCAGCAAACTTCAAGAGAATACTTTGATTTGTATAATTTCTTCTATGTGGTTCCTACTATATAACCAGAAATTTTTATTCCCTAAAGTGAAACATAGACCCAATAGGTACCACTTTTTGACTGGATTTCCATCAACAGTATTTCTCTCTATGGTTTAAAATGGTTAGATTTTACAGAGGTTTATTTTCTCCTACTTCCAACAAGGATGATTGCGTGTAGAGTTGTTCTTGTTTCTATTTAAAGAAAATCATACTTCAATGCATAAAAATTTAAAAAGCTTTAAGCTCTAGAGGGAAAGCAGTCTATCTACCAATATAAAATAATTAGAAAATAAATAACTTCATCATTCATGAAGCACTCTTTCAATATTAACACCTTACCTTTAATTGGTTCCTCTGGACATTCAGTGAACTCAACATATTTAGTTTTACTGAGCACACAACTGTGAATATACACAAAATTTCCAAAGACTATAACTGTTAAAAGTGCAGATAGAAAATTATGGTCATTAAATTTCATACAATTTCAGACACTTTTGAAAGTATTTTGACATTCTGTAAATATACTAAGGAATCACTGACATAAAAATTGCATATAAAGCTAGACTGTGTTATTATTACATTTTTTTCAGATAATATTCATCCTTGACAGGAATTAGTTCCAAAGGAAACTCACTGATATTTTGGAGACTTACAAATATAAAGGTGCTATGGCATTTGTTTGGAATTTTAGAGTAATATTAGAGTGAATGAATTTTTTTCACACACTAAAAAATTTAGTTCCTTTTAACATTCAGGAGTGGAGGAAGTGAAAGCAGGGAGTGGAACAGGATGACCCTTCCTGCCCTGCAGTTGGTGGTTTGAGAGAAAAACAGATGCATGCGGGATTTTAGTGGCTTAAGGTGAATAAGGAGCAAAAGTGGGAGGTTGTGGAAGGTCGGCACTCCACCCACTGGAGAGGAGATTGAACCAACCTAGCAACCTTGGGTGACATCGCTGGCAGTAGTGACAGCAGCCTTCCTGACCCTCTTCTCTGCGACAAGCAGCATGAGTGAGGAGAGATGTGATAGAGGAGGCTGTGCAAGGCAGTGGGAGCCAACCGTACACAGGGCTGGGCTCAGTCAACAGATGTCCCAATCTGAGGGCACCACAGTGACTGAGAGAGTGGCACATGGATGTTCCGGTCAGGAGACCTGAGCAGGCCACCAAGGACATACAGAAGGCTGCTGGCCGAGACCGTGGCAGAGCCCCCACATTTGGAGGTTAAGATCAGCCACCTTTGACTCTCAGTTGGACAGCACCACAGAACTGTGAACACCACAGGAGTATTATTATTATTAGTAGTAGTAGTTTTACTATTACTATTATTATTATGGGTTGCTTAGGATTTTATTTCTGTTATATTTTGTTCAGTTCTTCTGCTTTCTCTCTTTCTTGAGCTATATTTCTTGAAATTTTATATTTAAATGTAGGTGAACATTGTCTCCAGCCTTTCTGGTTCACTTTGACGTATTTTGCTTTCCCCTTCATTCTTTCTATCCTGTCCTTTCCTTCAGTTTCCCAAAGCTTGGGTGACCATAATTGGTCCCCCGGCATTGGTCTACTGTATTTCCCATCATTTATCTCTCTATTTTGTTCCTCATCCCTCTCAAATTCCCCCCCCACACACACACAAACACATTTATAGGGGAAAATCATTCTACTAAAAGGAAATTCATGGAATACAATTTCTTGTTTTGTGTCACATTTTATTGGATAACTGTAGAACTTGCTCTTTTGGGTAAAGGTACCAAATTAATAATTACCACAGTTTACCAGATCGTAGGCTATTCTTGATGCTATTGTTATTGAAAATTATACTGCTTTA
>PVJX010007267.1:0-72163 GCA_004027295.1 Dolichotis patagonum | reverse complement strand
GATTTTATTAGGGGTAGTTTGATGACATGGTCAATTAGGTTTTTTATAATGTTGAATCATCAGTTTTAATTGCCTAGAATTGGCATATAGATAGGAAATAGACTAGAATATGTCTCTCTGTATCTGAATTTTTAAATAATTTTTTCACTTCCATGTGATACTATCTTGAGGGATCTCTATTGGATATATTCTGCCTAAGTATACATAATAAAGTGAATTAATACTTTTATTCCACTTGCTTCCATTTTACGTAACTTCCTGTAAGTGATGACTGTTATTGTTGGCTTTATATTTTGCTAAGTCCTGATTTATTTTAAAACTTTAAGCCATTTCCCATGATAAAAGTCTCTAGGTTTTTTGTTCATTTAGATTTTTAATTTGCCAGCTACTAAATGGTCATATTATACCTGTATTCATTTTATTACCCTTTCTCAGGAATTAACTCCTCTAATGGGCTTTAAAACTGAAGCTTAAGAATAGGCTAACCTTTTCGGTTTAGATCCAGAAAGTAAATTTTGCTGGCTATATGAGTCAAATAATTTTTGTGGAAGATATTTGGCTTTGTCACTATAGTGCAAAAACAGTCAGACAACTTACACATAAGTGAGTATGGCTGTGTTCTAGTGAAACTTTATTAGTAGATACTGAAATTTGAATTTTATGTTGGTTTCACATGCCAAGAAATACTATTCTTTTTGATTTTTTTTTTTTTAAGATCTGTGTTTTTATTCAAGGCTGCCACCATAAACTTGGTGGCATAAAACAAGAGAAATTTATTCCTTTTCAGTTTTGGAGGTTACAGACCTGAAAACAAGGAATTAGCAAGATCCTGCCTCCCTCCAAAGTGTCTGAAGAATTCTTCCCTTAGATCTTCCAGTTTCTGGTGGATCATCCTTGATGTTCCTTTTCTTGTCATTGCATCATTGTAATCTCTTCTTCAGTTATTACACGGCTACCTTCTCTGTTTGTCAGTGTTACCTTGTATATCTAGTTCTCTTTCCATTCTCTTGCAAAGATACCAGTAATCAAATTTACTGCTCACTTTAATATAGTATGACTTTGCTTTAAGTTGATTGCATCTGTGAAGACTTTGTTTCCCTAGAAGGTCATTTTCATGTTTCAGGATTGTACTTATCTTTCATGAGGATAATATCCAACCTATTATCCAGCTATTTAAAAAATATAAAAACTATTTTTAGCTCTGTGCCATACAAAAAAGGTGACAAGGAAGATTTAGTGGTTATATGCCTTTATTTGCTAATGCCTGCTTCAGTCAGTTGAACTTTTATTATTGTTCAATTAAATATCTTATCCTTATTGGGAAACATGATAAAAATTAACATCTATTGAGATACTTTATTTTGTTAGTTGCTTTGACATCTTGCATCTTATTATTCAGTCAGTCTGTATGGCAGATATTATATTCAGCAATTCATGAATCAAACTGAGAGTGCCGAGGGTTTAGCTCAGCAGCACAAGCACCTGCCTGGCAAGCATGAGGTTGTGAGTTTGATCCCAGGTACCTAAATAAATAGATAAATAAATAAATAAGTAAATCAAACTGAGAATACTGTTAAATTTACACACTTCAGATCATATTACTTGCAGAAAGACAGTGTAAGGTTTGAATCTGTACTTGAAACCAAAGGACAGTTAAGTGTTTTTCTTTTTTCCTCTATTATTGTGGTTTCTGTGAATATAATGATGTCACACTGGTCCTTAGAATGAACTCCATAATTCTTAGCCTCTTGTTTTGGCTCTTCACATGGATTATTTCAAATCCACAGTATTTGAAACATCTATCATTGTTACTTTGGCTTTATATAGAGGAACCAGTTTAGATATCTTTAAAAAATTTGAATTTAAATGACTCACAGCACAAATAGAAGTGCAATAGGACTCTGTGATGGTTAACTTTAATTTTGTCATTTTGATTGACTTAAGTATGTGGAGGATAGTAAAGTACACTTATATTTGTGTGCATGTGTGTGTGCATGTGTATGTCTGTGTCTATGTGTGATAAATGCATAAATGTATAGAGATTACATATGGTTCCTTTGCTTTTCCTCTCAGGTCTTGTTCTCCTGCTCCATTTCTGAGCTGCCATGAAATAAGTGTCTTTGTTCTATTATGTCCTTCCTCCATTGTTTTTGCCTTGAAATAGGCTTATCATAGACTGACTTATCTAAAAACTTGGGCTAAACCAAACCTCTCCATTATGGTTTGTGTCTAGATGTACCCACAAAGCCTCATGTGGTTATAGGGCCTTTTTGGAGGTGGCTGAATCTACAAAGTTTGATTGATTCATGGTACAATGCTGGGATTAAGGGAACTGGCATTAAGGTGGGTGATTGCTGGATCAGTCACAGATTGGGTTGTCACTACCATATTCCTGGTAGACTGGATATAATATTCAGGACAGAAAGAAACTTGTTCCACCCTTCCTTGTTGCTTTTGCTATCTTATGCTGCCATGAATTATTGCCTCACTGCCATGTACCACCATGCATTGGAGCCAGCCAATTATGGACTGAAACCTCTACAAATTATGAGCTAAATAAATCTTTTCCCTCTTAACTTTGAATGTTGGATATTTTGTCTCAGCAACAAAACAAAAGCAACAAAAGAAAACTTAAGACACTGTGGATGTCAGGTATTGTGCCTTAGTAATAGTGAAACTGACTAATGTAGAAAATTGGTGGCAGAGACGTGGGGTCATTGGTGTGTCTGTACCTGTCCATATGATTTAGAAGCCTTTAGAACTGGCTTGTGGAAGGAATTTGGAAAAATTTGGAGTTGACTAGTGACTCTGGTTAGAACTCAGAACACAAGAATGCTGGTAGGAATGTGGATAGTAAGATTAGGTGCATGAGATTCAGTTGGGAATGAGAACTCTGTTGGTAGTTGGATTGAAGGCCATGCATGTTATACATCAGCATAAAGTTTTTCTAAATTTTGTCCAGGTCTTGAGACTTTGAGGCAGGCTAGTTTAAGGGTGGTGACTAATTGGTCTGGCAGAGAGCTTTTAACTCAGCCCAACATGTAGGCTGTGGCATGAGTAATACTGGATGCTTTCAGTAAAATTTATATTGAGAATAGGGAGCAAAAAGCAGAGCAGAAAAGTTTGAAATTTTAGCCCAAAAGGAACTGAGAGAGGAAACTACCTCCTGGAATGAAACTGGGCACCCTTGGGTTAACTAGACAGCTAAGCTTCCTGAGAAAATTGAAGGTTATAACTCCAGGTATGCATGGGTATAGGTATAATGTAATGTCAACAGAGGATAACAGCGTTAGAAAGTTCTGCTAGAACTCCCCCAACTGCTGTTTGCTTCTGTTTCTGCAACCATGCCTGACAATTGCTCACCAAGGCAAGGAGGGCCCATAGAATACGAATGATATAAAAATAAAAAGACCGTATTCAGAGCATTCAGGAGACATGAGTCCTCTGGGGACACATGAGCAAATAAATTCACCCTTTTCTCCTACTCCATGCCTGGGTTATTTGTTCTGTTGCAGATCCTGTTCATTTTCCTGCTTCAAAACCACATGTAAAGTTGAGGACAAAGTGATTAGTGCTATTTAAAAGAAAGCAAATATTTTATACAGGGACAAGATGAAAGATGCCTTGAGGGCATTTCAAGAATTAACAAGACCATGTGCTTCACAGGCTCAAAGGTTTAAAACTTGTCACCCTTTCATTTGAGCAGAAAGTCCTTGACTTCCTGCTCAAGAAAGGCTTCCTAGGGAATTAGTTCCTTGGGATTCATTTCACTGTTCTTAGATATCCAGGTACTCGAGAGACCACTACAGACATCATTCAGGGGTACCTGTCTTATACTTTTGCTGTGACCATGGAATCATCCGTGTGATACTGCATTTACTCCCATGTGCTATGCAACAGTTGTGGGATCAGGAAGGCTTCCACTCAGATTTCAAAGAAAAGCCTCAGAGATCAGGCAAGGAATTCCTAGGAGGGCTGTTCACGAAACTGTGTGAATGAAACCTAAGTTGTAGTGGAGACCCTGGGAAGTCATACATGCTGGGTAAGTTACACATGCTAGGTGATCTACTGAGGAAGTAGCCAGCCCAAGAGAGAGGACATGTGCACTGCAACCAGCAAGCCATTGGAATGGGACCTCTGTAACTCTTTGGAACGCAGATCTCACCACCATGAGCCGTTATGCTGGACTATTTATCTTTAGAATTTAATGTTTACTCTGCTGAATTATGATTTTCTTTGGTCCTATTAATTTTTATCCCCCCATTCATCCTGTTTAAATGAAAATATTTGCCCTGTGCCATTTTCCCATTGGGTTATATGATTTGTTTTTAATTTTCTTTTTTAGGGGTTCACAGTTAAAGAGTTTGCCTTTAGTCTCAGAGGAGACTGATTTTGATTGCTTATATATGCTGAGACTGTTAATACCTTGGCAAGAAATTATTGCATTTTCAGTTGTATGCAGGATAGTTGTATCATGTTGGGTTGATTTATGAACTTGCTGTTGTCTTCATTTTGAAATTTATTGTTTTAAGGAGATTTGTTTATATGGATGGGATAAGTGCTAAGATATGATGATTAACCTTAATCGAGTCAAACTGATTGGCAGAAGAAATGCCCAGGGAATTTGTAAAGCACATCTCTGTGTGTGTCTAAATGGGTCACAGAGTTATAACCGTGGGTACTGTATGTGGTTGTTGACTTCTTGTTAGGTGCTATTTCCTGCTCTACTTTCTAGCTTCAGTGAACTAAAGATCTTTGCTCTTCTGTGCTTCTGCCATGATGTTTCCGCCTTGGTGTCAGCCAACCATGGATTGAGCCCCTTGTGACCCTGAGCCACATTCAGCCTGTCCTCCTTAAGGTATAGATGTTGGGTATTAATGTGCTAGTAATGGGAAAACTAATGTAATACATACTTTATTCTCTGACACTGCCATTAAAGTGATTCCAGCCTCTTCTTTCCACCTTGCCTTTCACTGAAAATGTTAGTCCTTTGGAAGGAGAATCTGATTTGTTTAAATTTGGTGTAATCTTATCCTAGATCAAATGACCATATCAGATGGAGGGTAGAAAAGATCATGTTTCAGATGTGACTTCTGTAATATTCTTTATAAATTAGTGAGCAATTCAAATTTTGTGAGTGATTTTTTTGTATTGTACATAACCATGTGGCTCCTCATTAGTACAGTCACTAGGAATAATCTCCATTTAATAAATGGTGCATGTTGTACATTTCCTAGTCATGTACCTATGAAAATGACAAAATCTAAATTTGGTAATCTTTTCTCTAGAGTAGTCTCTTCTGTTGTGTCATGGCACTTCATTATTCTGTAGTATTATTTTCTCTCTATTATTTTTTTCTTTGCTTTTTACCCTTTTCTTTTATTCCTTTTTCCTTCCCTCTTCTGATTCTCTTTCACTGAACTAATCAACTTTTTCAAAGCTGAGGTTTTATTTAGTCATATTTATTTTCTAATGCTTAAAACAGAAAATAGAGTATACTAGTTTTGCTTTTATTTTAATTCATCTTTCACTTCATAAATATTTATTGAGCTATTTGCTTGACATTCTTCTAGGTGGTAGGCCTTGGTACAAATGAAATAATCAAAGTGCTTGTTTGTGGAGCTTAAATTCTAGAACAAAGGCAGAACAACATCAGATAAGTAAATAAATTAAAATATAATTAGTGGAATTGAAAGAGTTAGGAAGAAAATAAGCAGATAGCATGCCAAGAGTGACTGTCAAGGAGTACAGGCTATTATGTTTGTGAAAATCCTTTCTGAAGAAATTACATTGAGTAGAACCTGGATGATTTGAAGAAATAAGATTTTAAAACCTTTCATTAGATGTGGTAATACATACTTGTAATCCCAGCACTCTAGAAAGCGGAAGCAGGAGGATCCAAAGTTCAAGCACAGGGGTGATTAAGCAAGAGTGTATTGCTTGAAGTGTGAAGCATAGAAAACTGAATATGGAGCTCAATTTGAGGGCCCTATCTTCAATCCTTAGTACAGAAAAGAAAAGCATAAACAAACCTTCCATAAGTTTGTTCAGGGAGGGTGACTAGTAACTTATAGATGGGAACAAGTTTGATTTGTTTGATATATAGCCAGAGAATGTTGGGGCTGGACAGATGTTTTGGAATGAGGTTGAAAAGATAGCCAACAGACAGGACATATTTAGGATCTTGTAGGTCCTAATTTTAAATTAAAGAATTTAAATTTTATATATAGTGGAAAAACATTGGGATTTAAAAAGCAAAAAAGTGATATGATATGATTTACATTTAAAAACAATTACTCTAGCTCATTTGGGAAAGAAGTAAACTTCAAGGAGGATGGATAGCTGCAGGGCTACTTTTCTCAGTCTATTACAGAAAATTATAAATGCTCAGAAAATTTTTATATAAATGACTTACAAAATTCATTTAAGTAAGCTTTACAGGTAATTTAAATGAAAAGAAATTTTGATTAACTCTTAAAACTTTACTAGTTTGTTTTATTCTTCTAACAAAGCATATTTTGAATTCAGTACCTGCAAAGTACTTGAAATCAGCACTTTTCTCTTTGCCATTTCTATCTACTCTAAGTTATTTTCAACAATATTATCAAGAAATGGTGTTGTATTGATACTTAAAAAACAGCATGCTCTAGTATAGTTTTACTTGTAGTAATGAAAACTTAAGACTTGCCCCTTTACTAACATAATTTATTCTGAATTCAGTGCCATTTACTTTATTGATTGAGAAACTAAGGGGTGAACTGTAGCTAACAGCATTAATTACTTACAGTCTTAGCAATTAGGTCTTAGGGAGCATGATGCACAAAAGGGTGGGAGTCTCTGTTCCAGATGAAGTGTGACCATTTCAATTATTCATTTAACTATTTTGTTTTTATTACATTCAGAAACTTTCCTTTAAATTAGAACAATCATGAATTATATGGTTTATTTTAAAGAGCAACACATTATTTTAATTCACTGAATCAATATGTATCTTTCCCATTTTGAAATAATTATAATTCATATCATTATCAGAAGTTTCTTAATACTTTTGTAGCTCTTTAGGTAAGATTATTGTATCTGTGTATGTCTCTATATACATAATATCAGTAAACATTTATATCTTGGTTTGTTTTCATCAGATATTTTTCATTTAACAGTTGTTGATATTCATCCTTTTACTAAAAATGGTCCACATGTGATAATAATTAACAAATTACATTGCTTAAATTTCTAGTGAAAAATTTAGTATACTAATGTTCTGCTCTTTTTAAAAGAATATTTAGTTTTTTGCTAAAATGCGTTTATTTTGATGTCTTTAGGATTTTGCTTTGCTTTACTTTTACTTATGTAGCTTTCTCTATATATACATACTTGCAGGAGAAGGAAATTCATAGATTGTATCATTAGAATGTGCATTAATTTTTTTTGCCATTTTTCGTATTAAAATTGTTAACAAAATAAAATTACCATGAAGTCTAAGCTAGCTTATTTAGAGATGCTAGAGGAAGCATTACACTCAAAGAGACTGGTTTTAATTACTAAATAGGCACAAGTACTGTATCTGTTTATAAAACTTAATGTTTGGAATCTGAATTCTTAAGTAATTTATGATGCAAATAAAAATAGTAGAGGCACGCTAAACCAGGAAATGGTGAGAAATTGTGGAATTAGGAGGTGTGATTAAGAATTGGACACACTTCAAGAACACACTAGGAAGTGTAAATAAAAAAGGCTGAATTTTTTATGATGTATGTATTAACAGCCTTAGTCTGGTAGAAAGCAAGTGACTGACTGAGCAGTTTGGAGATTTTCCAACTCCTGTTTACTTTTTTAAAACCATAACAAGGTAATCTGATTCCTTTAGGCTGGAGGCAAAGAATTCAATATTCAGGTACTGTTTATAGGATGTTAAACATTTTAGTTCAGTGTCTGAGGATATTTTACACTGTTCAGTTAGTGTGAGCTAACCAGTTGAAGTGCCAAATTTGTAAATACACTTCATTTAATGCAAAATACTAAGGACTCCATTCATTCCAGGTTAATTTGCTCCTTGAATGCCAGCCACTCAGTCTTGGTAAGCCTGCCTTTCCATGGACTAATTCAGATTCGTGGCCTCTAGGTTTTGTGACACTGGCATTTTAACATTTGGAACTTTCCTTTTTCCCTTTATGGTGTTTTTTCTCTTTTATTCCTAGTTCTTTCTACCACTTTCTATATGGAGTTGAATTTGCATAATACCCTAATGTAGTTAGAAATGAATGTGATGATGGGCTGGAGATTTAGCTCAGTGGCTTAAGTGCTTACCTGGTAAGCGCAAGGTCGTGAGTTTGATCCCTGGTTAAAAAAAAAAAGAATGTGATTTAGTACAGTGTAATGGAAAGTTATTGTGTAAATAAGTCTGAACAATACTTAAATATTGGCTTAGTATAGTGACCTTCAGTTAACTAACTTTTCATCAATTCGAGATATTGATGACTTTGTTTCATCTTATATTAGGGCCAGTTCTTGATAAATCGTAACACAAACAATTTTTTGTTTTATACTTAACCCACCTTTTTCAGCATTTCTCTCTTAGTTCTGTTTTTTTTCCCTTTTTAATTTGTTTGTTTTTTCCAGGTGTCCATCCTTAGAAATTTCTTGCTAGATGATATAAATGTTAACTTAATCCAAATATTTGTTAATTTAAAAAATCCTGAAAAAAAAGTCCTGACTGTCCAACAAAATACAGTAATATAAACATGGTTTCAGGTAATCTTACAGGACATGAAGATCTGCTTTGAAGTTGGGAGGAACTTACAGACTTAAAGAATGTCAGTAGCCAAAGAAGAGTTCCAACTTTCTGATCATACCTGATGTAGCCTCACTTTTTATTTATTGTTTCTAGTTCCGGCTATTCTTAATTAATTACATACAGAATAGAGAAATTACCATAGTTATAATTGTATAATGTAATAAAATTCTTGATTTTTAGCTTTTCTTAATTTCCGATTATGAATGTTAGAAAAAAAACACTAAAAATACAAAAACTAAACCCAGCCAAAAATCCCAAAATGTTAGTGTTAGTGTATCTCCTGTACATGTTGATTACAATTTTTTAATCTTAATTGTGCTTGTGTGTGCATGCAGGTTAGTGTATATGCTTGCATGCTTATGTGTATGTATGTACACTTATACTTAAGAGCTTCAATCATCTGGTTAGTTTGTACTCTTCTGACTCTGTACCCTTATGCCAGCTGTTCCAACTCTCTGAATGCTTTTTTATCATTTGTAGGTTTCCATTGCTTGTAATAAGAGAATTTTCACCAGAAGTATCTGTGATCTTCTTGCTACTTAGAGAATGTTAAAGAAATGCTTCATTACTGAGTAATAATACATGTTGGGTATCATTAAGTAGGTAATCAATATTTGTTCATCTGTGATTTGTTACACTTTAAACTGTCTTTAGACGCTTTCAGGATACTTGGTGATGTTTCTTCTGTTAACTCATAGAAAGATCATTTTATAGCATTTTATATGAAAGTCCATTAGGGGACGCTGTAACATTATGTTTCTGTAGCGCTGTTCTCCAAGATACCAAACCACAGCAGTCAAACAAGTCAAACAGTTCAAACAAGGAACATTACTAAGTTTAGCAACTAAGGCCAGATGCAACATACACAAAACAGGAATAAAATGTCCCATTAAAGAAACATGATAACCTTTCATGTTTTCCATTTAAATTTTTCATCATTTAAATAAAATTATATGAGACAAAATATCACTAATTGCAAGCAGTGTGCAAAGACATAACATAAAAATTTGAAGCATAAACATTTTGATTATCTAAGCTGCTCACTATCTAGGATCTGTCCAGTTGTCTCAGTGGAAGACCTCCAAATGATACAGGGGAAAGATACTCTCAACTTGCTAGGCATTTGAAATACTGAGTTTGTGTACTCTAAAGTCGAGGGATGAGTTCTGAGAAAAATGAAGATTCAGAGTAAGAGTAATTTATTGAGAGAAAAACAACTTTCTCTAAGAGGAACAAGAGAGGACCCAGAAAATGGGTTGCTCCTCTTCTGTTAACTCTAAGAAAAATTTTAAGGAATGAACTTTTATCTATTATTGGTAGTAGGGTCATTAGTAAAACCATTTTGGAAAGCAATTTGGCACCTTTTAATAAGATTGAACCCTTGCAAATCTTGCAGTTCATCAGGCCATTCTTTTAAGTATATACTAGAAAAATTTCTACCAATGTGTAGGAAACAGTAGAAACCAGCAAGACTACTGAGAGAGCAGTATTCATGGTTATAAAATCTGAGTTCAACTTTGGTCTGTCAGAAGTTGGATGAATAAGTACATTTTAATTGAATACTCTATGGTATAGGTGCTTAAGCTGGTTCTAAGAAACAGCAATTAATTATTTATTACCAAATGCCCATGGCTGTTCCCTGCTTGGAAATCAAGCAGCTTTAAGTTTTAAGTCTGAATATTTGGGTCTTTTATGTCGTTTTATTTTTCTGTTTAATTTTAAGACTGTACTGTTCCTGTAAGAAAACTTATTAGTGGTATGCATATATAGTTGGATGGAACCATAAAATTTGTCTTACAAGCATAGCTTATTTCTTTGCTGAATATATTTGTTAATCTTTTTGTCATAAATATTTCAAAGTGTTTCTACTCTGTCTTTGGAAAAACTGAGGTATAAATTAGAAAATGATTGCATAAATCTCTGCACACCTAAAAAATTCTGAAGCAAATTCTTCACTGAGCTTATTGACTTCTTTAAATGGATAAAAGGATACTGGTACTCTAAATGACTTAAGTACAATTTTTTTCTTTTAGATAATTTACAGAGAATATGAGGGTGCCAGTTGTAGATTTAGTGATCCAATTAAGGACCTAGGCTATTTCCATCCTTTTTCTCTGTTCTCCTTGGGTTATTGGCCTTTTTGTTTTTATGCTTGTTGAATATTCCATGTTAATTATGATAGTATGTGTAGCAAAGGGCAGTTTCTTTTTCTACTTTTTTCATGGAAGACCTGGGTAACTAAACTTGAATTTAGGACATGAGTCTTTGAAAGTAATGTTCTATTGATAATATTTTAGAAATTGCATTATTGAGGTTGTATGACTATGTTATACTGTTTTATGGTTTTGGGAAAGGGAATGGTTCTTCCTTTCTTTCTTACTCATCTTTTATTGATAACAGATTGGATTGTGTATCAGGGTATCACCATTATTATTAATTGACTATTGGTACTCTGGTGTGTAATAAATAGCTGTTAGATGTTTTAAAATGTGTTAAATTTGTATTGTTAGAGTGATTAATTTTAACATTTTGTTGTGCATAGTTTTATTTGTTTACAGAAAACATTCTGATTATTACTTGTGTTTTATTAAAGTTTGTGTCTTTCTTTTTCTTTAAATTTTGACATATCACCTGTTTTCTTTTCCAGTTGCAAGTACACTTTTGAAAAGCAGCCTTTTTTAAAAAGAAAAATTTTAAGTTTATGGATAATTTGAGAAAGTACAGAGTTCCTACAATTCTCCCCTTCCTCGATTATTAGCATCTTGCCTTATTCTGATGTTTGTTAAAATTGATGAACTGATATTGATATGTTATTATTAAATAAAGTCTACAGTATACATTGAGGTATATTCTCTGTGTCAGAATGTATTATGGTTTGTATCTAAAATGTACCCTCAAGGTCTAATTTTTTTTAAGAGGTAGGGCTTTTGAAAGGTGAATGATAGGATGGTATAGTCTATGTTGGATTAACCCATTGATGAATCTGCAGCTGAGTGTGGTGGTAAGAGTTGGGGCCTCGCTGACAGAGGTCAGTGAGGACATGACCGAGAAGGCTGTATTCCTGTCCCAGATATCTCTCCTCATTCTGTGCTTCCTAGCTACCATGGTTTGAGCAGCTTTCTTCTGCCATGCACTTCCGTCTTGCCGTTTGTGCTTTAGAGCCAGCGTATCATGGATTGAACCCTCTAAAATGATGAGCCAAAATAAACCTCTCTTTCTTTAAATGGTGTGTATTAGATATTTAGTGATTGGAGAGTATATAGTATTTCATGGGTTCTGACATACGCATAAACGAGGCACCCATAATTATAGCATTATAAAAAAGGTTTCATTGCCTTAGAAATTCCTTGTGCTGTACATTAATTTTCCTTCTCCAGTGCCTTGCAAGCACTTACTTCTTTTTTACTGTCTCTATAGTTAAAAAAGCCTTTTCCAAAATGGAAGCTTGTTTATTTATTTATTTTTTTTTTGTTGCATTTGTTTTTGGCTTCTACCTCTTACTAGAGTGTGGTTGGCTGGAAGTAGGGAATGAGTTATGTACAGGTATATCTGTAGTATCTTGTGTTTTGCATACAGTTAATATCAGTTGCTTAATATCCACTGTGTTTAGTGGAAAGGTAACTTAATAATTATGTACCTAAAGCTCCTATAAATAGTATTTAATGTTGATGAAGTGTTGTACTATGCAGTGAGTAAAACAAGTTTTGGCAGTCATTAGCACATAGAAGTTAAATAATGTTTTAAAAATTTATTGTTATCATTAAGAGTTTGAATATGTTTGTACAGGCTACCCTTGCTAATATGAGAAATAGGATATTCTTTGTGATTTAAGTTAATAAGCACACACACACACAAGTATTAAAATAAAAACTGTCATTTTGAGGTAAAGTCTTGAGTTAATATGCCCGATAAAGGTAATGAGGAAGATATTGTAAAACATTTTCTTCTATTTTTTTTTTTTTTTTTTCTGTATCAGGGATAGATCTTACAACTTGCTGGGCAGGCGTTTACACCACTGAGCTAAAACCCTGGCCCTTCTAAATTTTTGTAATACTTACCAGATTCCTTTGTATTTAGTTTTTAAAGTTTTATTTAGACTAATTTACTAATTAATAAAAATGCATATATGGAAGAATGTAGTTTGAAGAGGTTTCACAAAGTTATAGACTTATGACCTATCTCCACAAATAAGATAGTGAAAATAAATATCCTCCAGTTTCTTTACTTTAAAAACAATAAAAAGGATAAATACAATATAGAATTTAAAAAAAATAGGAAATTAACACTAATTAATACATTGCACATTGTTATCTTGAAAGGCGTTATTTATAAGATTTAGGCATGAAAAAAAAGGTCAAGCAATGAAACAGTGAAAACACAAACTGTGCTTTTTGAGAAACTAAAAGAGATTAGTAGTATAGTTTTTTTGGGGGGGAGGTACTGGGAATTGAGCTCAGGACATTGCACTTGCCAGACGGGCACTGTATCTTGTGTGTATACATATGTGCATATAATATTTTCCATTCTTTCTTTTCTGCTTTCCATTATACCAGTTGTTCTTTTGTTTTGAGCATTTTCTTTCCCTTTCATTTTCACAATATCTAATGCACATTTTGGATCTTATTTGCTCTTTCAGTTTTTTTTTTACACAAGGGAGATAAAACAATATTTACACATATGATTCTGATTTATTTCACTTATGAGTATGGTCCCCAGTTACTTATAAAAGCTTAAGGTATATCCTTCTTTACAGCTGAGTGATACACCATTTTGTAAAAATAACACATCTTTGTTATCCATTCTATGGTTGATGGTTATTCGGGTTGTTTCCAAGATTTAGCTGTTACAAATTGTGCTGCTATGAACATGGGTGCACATATATTGCAGTGGCATGATGTTTTCAATTCTTTTGGGAAAATGCCCAGAAGATGAAAAGCTGAAGGTGAATGGGACCTCCAATCTTAATTTTTAGAGGAATCTCTACACTGATTTCCACAACAGTTGTACCGATCTACACTCCCACCAACAGTGGAAAATGGTTCCTTTTTTTCCATAATGCAGCCAACATTTGTTATTGGTTGATTTATTGATGATAGCCATTCTTTCTGGAGTGAGATGGAGTTTTAATTTGCATTTCTTGAATGGCCAGTGGTGTTGAACATTTTATCATGTACTTATTTGCCATTTGTATTTCTTCATATGAGAAATGTGTGTTCATCTCAGATGCCTATTTTTGGATTGGGTCTTTGAATTTGAGGGGTCTAATTCTTAGTATGTTCTATGTATAAATCTGTTGTCTGAAGGACAGTTGGATACATTTTTTTCCCATTCTGTGAGTTTTCTTTTCACTCTGTTGGTGATTTCATTTGATGTGCAAAAACTTTTTAATAAGCTGTGATCCCAGTTGTTAATGCTTTGAAATAATTTCTGTGTGGTTTGCCTTTTGTTCATGAACTCTTTGCCTACCCCTATGTCGTCAAGATTTGTACCCACCTTGTTTTCCAGTAGACTGTGTTTCTGTTTTAATATTTAAATCTTGGATCCATTTTGATTTTAGTTTAGTGCATGTTGATAGACATAGGTCTAGTTTTAATTTTGGGCATGTGGAAAGCCAGTTGACCCAGCATCATTTATTAAATAGGCTGTCTTTCTTCCAATGAACATGATTAGCCCCTTTCTCAAAGATAAGGTGACTGAGTATTTGTAATTGTGTCTGCATCTTCTAATTTGTTCAACTGATACTCAGTTCTATATTTTTTCCAGGACCATACTGATATTATCATAGTAGCTTTGTAGTATAATTTCAAATCAGGGATTGTGATACCTTCTGCCTTGCCTTTGTTGTCCAGAATTGCCTTTGCTATTTGAGGTCTCTTCTGTTTCCAAATGAATTTTAGGAAAGTTTTCTCTAGATCTGTAATAAGATATATTAATGGCATTTTGATCAGAATTGCATTAAATCTGTATAACAGTTTTGAGTGTACGGCCATTTTTGCAATGTTGGTTCTTCCTAACCAAGAGCAAAGGATATCTTTCCATTTTCTCACATCCTCTTCAGTCTCCTTTTTAAGAGTACTATCGTTTTCAATGTATAGGTCTTTTACATCTTGAGTTAGGTTGATTCTGAAATATTTCATTGTTTTGGATGCTATTGTGAAAGGTATCAGTTCCATAATTTCTCTCTCAGTAAGTTTGTTGTTTGTGTACAGGAGTGCTATTGGTTTTTGAATGTTGACTTTGTATCCAGCTACCTTGCTGAAATTATTTATTAACTCTAGTAGTCTTTTGATAGAGTTTTTGGGATCTTCTATGTTGAGTATCATGTCGTCTGCAAATAGTATAATTTAGCTTCTTCCTTCCCTATCCTTATTCCTTTTATTTCTCTTTCTTGTCTAATTGCTCTGGCTAACATTTCCAGAAATATATTGAATAGATGTTGTGATAGTGGACATGCTTCTCTTGTTCCAGATTTTAGAGTGAAAGCTTTCAGTTTTTGTCTGTTTAGTTTGATGTTGGTTGTTGGTTTATCATAGATAGCTTTTATTAGACTGAGGTAGGGATCATGTATCCCAATTGTCTGTAGGGTTTTTATCATGAATGAGTGTTGGACCTTATCCAAACTTTTTCTGCATCTATTGAGATGATTATGTGATTCTTGTCTTTGTCTCTGTTGAGGTAGTATATTACATTTATTCATTTGCATATGTTGAATTATGCCTGCATTCCTAGAATAAATCACACTTGGTCATATAATCTTCTTGGTGATTTGCTGCATTCTGTTTGCTAGTGTTTTATAGAGAATTTTTGAATCTCATTCATTAGAGAGATTGGCCTGTAGTTCTCCTTTTTGATTGGGTCTTTCTTTGGTTTTGGTATCACAGTGATACTTGCCTCCAAGAATGAGTAGGGTGAATTGATTGCCTTTCAATTTCATTAAAGAGTTTGAGGAGTATTGGTGTTAAATCTTCTCTAAATTTTTTGTAGAGTTTAGCAGTGAATTCACCTGTACCTGTGCTTTTCTTTGTTGATAAGTGTTGATGGTTTCAATTGCAGTAACTTGATATTGGGTCATTCAAAATTTTTATATCTTCTTGATTCAGCTGTGGTAATTCACACATTTGTCTGTGTTTTCCAACCTATGTGAGTAAAGATTGATGATCTTCTGAATTTCCACAGGATTTATAATAATTTCACCTTTTTCATTCCTCATTGCATGCATTTGAATTTTTTCTTTCCTTCTCTTTACAAGGTTGGCTAGGAGTTAACAATTTTGGTCATTCTTTCATTGAACCAACTGTTTGATTCATTAATTCTTTGTATTGTTTTCTTAGTCTCAGTTGTTTTAATTTCTGCAGTGATCTTTATAATTTATTCCTTGTATTAGCTTTGGTCTTGAGTTGATCTTGTTTTTCTAGAAGCTTGAGGTATAGGCTTAGGTTGTTTATTTGTGTTCATTTTTTTTTCCTGATGTGAGAATTCATTGCTATATACTTTCTTCGTAGGATCGCTTTCATTATGTCCCACAGGTTCCAGTATGTTGTACCAGCATTTAATTGTTGATATTGTTTAATTTCTTCTTTAATTCCATCTGTGACCCATTGGTTGTTCAGTAGGATGTTGTTTATTTTCTATGTGTTTATGTAGTTTCTGCAGTTTCTTTTGCCTTTAATTTCTAAGTTCAGTGCACTATGATCAGATAATATGCATGGGATAATTTCAATTCCTTTGCGTTTACTTAGGCATGTTCTGTGGGCTAATATGTGTTCTGTTTTACTGAACGTCCCATGTGCACCTGAGAAGAATGTTGTTGCATGGAATACTCTGTAAACATATAATAAATATTTGTTCACAAGTTTGATTCATTTCTGTTACTTCTTTGCTCACTTTTTGTCTAGTTGGTCTATCTGTGATAATGGAGTATTAAGTCCACCATTACAATTGTGTTATTGCATATTTGATTTTCATGTATGTCGGTGTATGTCTTATATAGTTGTATGTTCCCATTTTTGGTGCATTTGGTGCAATCGTACATGATGTTTATCTCTTCCTCTTGAATGTTTCCCCTAACAAGTATGTAGTGACCTTCTTCAACTCTTTTGATCATTTTTGTTTAGAATTTCACATTGTCTGCAATAGAATTGCTATACAGTTTTTTTTTCTGGTTCCCTGTCCCATGCACATTGTTTTCCAAGGTTTGACTTTTGGTCTGTGAGTTTATTTTTGAAGTAAATGTGTTTCTTGTATGTGGCATATTGTTGGATCTTGTTTCTTGATCCATTCTTCCAATATGTTTCTTTTAATTGGTGAATTGAGGGTTATAAGTGATACGTATTGGCTTATCTTTGTTATGTGTTTTCCTGTTGTGGTTACCTGCTTTTCCTCTTTGTGTGTTTGCTTGCCCTGTCTCGTGGTTTCTTTCGGTTATTCTGGGAATTGTGTTCTTTTTTTAATCTCTATAGAATATCTTTCAGTACTTGTTCTATGGTTGGTTTGGTATACATGAATTTTTTCAGTTGTTCTGTGTCATGAAAGTTACTTATTTCTCCATTAATTTTGAAAGATAAATTTGCATGGTATATCAATCTGGGTTGAAAGTTTTTTATTTCAGGGCTTGAAATATTTCACTCCAAGGCCATCTTGATTGTTTTGAGAATTCTTCTGTGATTCTGATGGGTTTTTCTTTATAGGTGGTCTGGTTGTTTTGTCTAACAGCCTTTAAGATTCTGTTCTTATGTTGAATTTCTGGGATCTTGATTATTATTTGTGTGAGTTTTTTATTTTGGTTATGGCTACTTGGAGTTCTGTATGTCTTACTTATCTATATGTTAGGTCCTTCCATGCTTGGGAAGTATTCTGCTTTTCCTTCTGTAAATAGTCTTTTTATGTTAGTTGTGTTGACTTCTGTTTTTTTCTTGACACCTATCAGTCTTAAATTATTTTTCTTTGCATCCATTGAATTGTTATTTCCTGGTTCCTTGTTATTTTTAAGAGATCTTTCCTTTCATAATACCTTGCTTCAATCCTGTCTTGAAAGTCTGAAAGTATATGTTCAGTATGTTTCTTTGAAGTGGTTTTGCCAGCTTTCAGTGGAGTTAATTTCCTGAATATCTCTTTGAATCTGTTTCATGTATTGTAATTCTTATCTTATATGGTTCATTCAAAGTTTTCCATCATTTCGATATGTTTCTCTTTTTTATCTGTGTCTTCCTTTGATACACTCAGCAATTCTCTTATTATGCTTGTGATTTCTTGTTTTTCCTGGTATATTATTTCTGATCTGATTACTTTTACAGCCTCATGAAGTTGCTTCTTTATTTCAGGTGCTATCCTTTCAGAAATTTCGGGTTTGTGACTTTGTTCCACTTTCTTCCATGGATGTCTCCCTGACTTTTTCTTTGTTGTCTGGATATTTGAGATTACTTTTTGCTCCTTCCTCTTGATATTTTCCTGGGTTCCATTACTGTGAAATTACTATCTTTATAATGTTGTTGTGTGTGAAAATATCATGAATAAGACAAATAAAATTGCTATTACTGACTAATTAGTTTAGTATTCTTGTAAAAGAAGGTGAACTATCTAAAAGTATCATCTGAGTAAAATTTATTTATTTTTTATTTTAAAGAGAATAAAACCAAACAAGGTAATACAGAACAAAGCCAATCAATACAAACCAGTGTAAGTGACACAGGACTTCAAAATAATAGAAAATCAACAATGGTTACCATAAATGCCTCTTGTTGTCCTCGAAATAGCTGTAGATACCTTCAGACATAGTAAAGATCAAGCAGAACAGAATGGAATAGAACCAATAAAAACAAGAAACACAATAAAGGACTTCAAAACAATACAGTAGTAAATCCATAATGGTTACCATAATATATTTTGTTATTCTTGAAATAAGTGCCCATGCCATCAGATATAATAAAATCAAACAAAACAAAAGAGGATAAAATCCAACCCAACAAAACATGAAAATGGTATAGGACTTCAAAACAAGATAATAGAGAATTAACAATGGCTACCACCTTCAGAAGGAGATCCCCCTAGATACTACATTGTGCTGTTATCCTCTGAATAGATGATCAGACTACTTACTGGCTTTATACCTGCAAAGTCAGTGAAACAGTAAACACTACAAGCATTAGATTGTATTTTACCTCAGTAGCTATCTTTGTATCCCGTTTTTTCTGGATCAGCTGGTCACTTACGGCAAGTGGGTGAGGAGCAGTATTGTGTTCGCTCTTTTTGTTTCCAAGCCTGCATGCTAGAAGGTCTTGGCATCTGGCTTTTAAACCCCAGTGGCCTGGGCATGCCACCAATTTGCAGGGAGGTCTTACTTCTTGTTGACTTTTTGTTTTCTTTCCTTGCAGTCTGTGAATGGCCTCTACATAAAATTTAGAACTGAGACAGGAAGTAGAGAAAGGCAAGGTGTTTATAGTCATCCAACAGTTATTTAATAAGTACGCTAAATTATGTACTTAAAAATATTGTATATGAAAATTAAGTGAAAAATCAGATTTAGATAATTTTTTATTCCACTCTTTTAACCTGGAAGCAAAATAGACTGTGTTAATACTATATTTAATGTTTTCCTTAGAGTTTTATAAAAGTATTGAAACAAAATTGAAGTGTAACTCAAAATCTTAGCATTTGTGGGCTTATATTTTGTTTATTTGGTTGAGTCTAAATGTAAGAAGACAGTAGCAATAGGGCAAAACATGCTTTTCTTTTTGTTATATTAAAAAAGGGAAGCAGCATATTATGATACATGCTTATATTATGTCACATTGGATGTAACATGATGGAACATTTATTTACAAAAGTACAGTCTTCTTTAGAGAAAATGACTGCTCTTCATTTGGAAATGAACCATCTGTGTATAATTTAAATTCCCAGATAATTTACTATCCCATATTTCTAAACAGAAGTAGTGTTCTTTAGAACTTTAAACCTTGCTGAGGTTCATTGTCTCCATGTGTAATCCGTATTTCCTGTGTACTGAATGAAAACAGATTATCCTGTTTATGATTTCTAAAAAGATCAGGTCAATATCATTAACATCAACGGCAAATAGACTGTACTTACAGCATTTCAGATTGCTACAGTATAGTTTGGGACGTGTTTATTCACAGTTTGGTTAGGCATATGACCCCAATCAGCCAGCTTATGAGTGCTCTCAACTATTTACTCTTGCATCTCATACCATCAACATTAATTATTTCTCAGGTGTTGGCGCTAGAGATATAATGCTGGATGAAATATAACCTATATTTTCATGAGATAATTTAGATAAGTGATAGCTCTGTAGTGTGAGTAGTTGTTGAGGGAGAAGAATGATTCAGGATTCAGTTTTTTGTTGCACAAATTGTAGATGGAAACACAAGTACAAAGTGTTCACCTGTAAGTGTAGGTGAGATTGACAATGCTTATTTGTTAGTTTTTTCTTAACTTGTAATATGTGTAGAATTTTGTATGGAACTACAAAATTCTTGTTTTCATAGCAATTCACTTTCCTTGCTGCACGAGTGTGATATCTGGACTATGTCCTGTCCATCTCTCACATTGATTATTGGTTTTAATATTTCTGCTCATTTTCTACTGAATTTGTCTTGTTGCACCTCTGCTCCAAGTTTAAATTAATTTAAGAAAGTTATGTAAAGTTAAGATGAAATTTATCTATAAAGCATATAAATAGAGTACTAAAACATAGAAGTCCTAAGTAAAAATTTTCGTTTAGGTTTTATCCAGGAGGTATCTAATGATTAGTGGGGGTTAAATTGCCAATATTAAAAGAAACAAGAATTTGAGAGAGGGTTTTTCTCCTTAACTGCCCTTAGGCTTAGCTTTTGATTCTTTTTTCTCTTTTTTTCTTGGTGACATAATAGATTTGTATTTGTAACAATTTGTTATACCAGCACTGAAAACCTGCGTTATTTAAATAATACAAATATATTAAAATGGAAGCAAAAATATACAATAAGGATACTGAATTTTGTTGCTTTTACAGTTGCAACAATGAACAACAAAAATTAAAGAGACCTCTTAATCAAACATCTGGTTTTCTAGCATTATCACTGCTAGAAATTATCACATCATTATCCCAAATTTTCAATGTTTCTTTTGATTTCTCACATTCTTCTAACCCAGTAAATTTAAAATATATTTTTTAGTTTATTTAGTACATATTTATAGTACACATTTACACTCCTTTTGTAGAGTTGGTACATGTAGATAACACATCTTTCTTTAATTTCTTTTATTATACCTTTTCCCTTCCCTCCCTCCACCTTCCACTCATCTCTTGATCCCCTGTCTTTTTTTTTTTTGGTACATGCTAGCAGTCCATAGTACTTACATATTTTGTGTTGATAAATGTACTACATAACACATCCCAATTCTCGTGTATTTGTCTCCTATCCCTCCTTTGTCTCTTACTTTCCTTCATCTCTTGATCTCCTTAACCTTTAAGAAAGATCCATCTTCTACTTCTTATTACCTATCTTTTGTTTTGTTCTTTAATTTTACTCTGGGTTTCTTATAGGAGAGAATCCATGTGATATTTGATCTTGTATGTCTGATTTTCTTCACTTAATGTCCCTGTCTCAAGCTGCATATATTTTCTTCTAAATAACTCATGTTTATCTGTCTTTATTGCAGAGTACTGCTTTGTTGTGTGTAAATACCACATTTTCTTTGTCCATTCATCTGGTAATGTACACATAAGCCACTTTGAAGATTTAACTATTATGAATTATTTTGCTATAAACATGGATATGTGTGTCCACTGTAATACAATGTCTTTAACTCTTTTGGGAAGGTACTATGCCTAGCAAGGGAATTGCTGAGTGAAGTGGAATTTCTTGTTCCAGGTTTTGAGGGAACTTCATACAGATTTTCATAGTGGTTTACTAATTTATGTTTCCACCAACAGTGTAGAAGGGTTTTTTTTCCTCCCTGCAGCCTCTGCAGCATTTGTTATTATCTGATTTCCTAATCTCAGTGTTGTTTTAATTTGTATTTCTCTAATGGCCATTCATATCAAGCAGTGTTTCAAATACTTATTGACCATTGTACTTCTTCTGAATAGTGTCTATTTATTTCACTTGCCCATTTTTTGTTTGGGTCTTTTATTTTTGAGGGGTGTTACGGATTAAAAACTGATGGGTCAACTTAACACCAGCTGAATTAAATCAGCATGGTGCTAAGCGTAGATGTTCCACCTGAGGAAAATTGCCAGCATAAATAGAGGTGTAGAGAAGACAAACTAGGTGTTGTGGATTTTCCTACGTGTTGCTGTTTGAGCCATTCTCCTGCTTCTCCTGGAGGAGCTTATGATGACTAGCTTCCCCAGTGTGAGTTCAACCATTGTCATCGGAGGAGCTCGGGACCTTGTTGGTGAGAGTGGCTATGGTTCACTTTGGGGGAGCTCTGGTCCTTACATGGAGCATAGCTTCTGGCTCCAGAGGGGAAGATATATGCCATTTAATCTCCAGGGCAAACTCATCACGCTGGCTTCCTGGCATGTACTCAACTATGCTTATTGTTGGAAGAACTCAGGACCTCTGTGTCACTGAGGATGGCTGTGATGCTTTTCAGGATGGCCTTGGTCTTTGTTTTGAGTGTGACTTTTCGGCTGCAGTGTAGAACCCTCAGCCTGTCAGCACAGCTCCTTCACCCTGCTGGCATAGACTTTCTAGCTTCCACTGCTGACCTTTAGGCCTTCCCAGCACAGATCTGTAAAAGAGACTGGCATGAATCCTTTTCGTGGGCTCTAGACCCCCAGTTGGACTTGTGGGAGGCCTTGTCGTGGGCTCTAGGTCTTTATCTAGACTCATGCCGGACATTGCTGTGGGATCCACAGCAATTCTATGTCTTCAGTGTTGTGGATAGATTTCCTGCACTTTATTCTGTTAACTCTGGCTGCCCATCATAAATAATATTATAAATTCTGTGTCCTGATTCTAGTTGTTCTCCTTACAACCCCTGACTACAACAGGGGTGAATCTATTTTTTTAGTTCTTTATATATTCTAGATATAAATATATTTATATATGAATGTCTGAGAACACAGGCAGTTTTTTTTCCTTGTTCTGTTTGTTGTCTTTCCACTCTGTTGTTCTTAATTTGGTATGTTCTCAGTTGCTGATTATCAGAACTATGTCAGTATTATGCTGTTTTTATCACAGTAGCTTCAGGTATGTTTCAGGGGTTGTGATGCCTCTGCTTTACTCTTTTTACCCAAGATTGCTTATGTTATTCTGGGTATCTTTTGATTTTGTGTGGAGTTTGATTGTTTTCTTCAATGATGTGAATAATGCTGTTAAAGTTTGATTAGGATAGCATCAATTTTATATATCAGTTTTGGAAGTATAGCCATTTTGACTGTTGGTTCTGTCCATCCAGGAATAAGAGACTATCTTTCAATTTTCTGATATTTTCTTAATAATATCCTTTTTTCAGTGTACCATAGTTTTCAGTGTAGAGGTTTTTCACTTCCTTAAGTTAATACCTATTTAATTTTTCTTGGCAGTATTCTGAATGGTATTTTTCCTATAATTTCTTTCTCAGTGGATTCATTATTAGTGTAGAGGAACATTATTATTTTCGTGTTTTTTATTCTATCACATTACTTAACTTAGTTATTAATTTTAGTGACTTCTTGTGGATTTTTGGGAACGTCTATGAAAGGATCATGTCGTCTGCAAATAATAATTTGACTTGTTTATTTTTGCTTTTTATTGCTTTTTATTTTTCTTGCACATTTGTTCTTGCTGATGTTTCAGGTACTGTGTTGAACAGGAATGGTGATAACAATAATATCACATTTTTGCCTTGTTCTTGATTTTAAAGGGAAAGCTTTTAGTTTTTCCCCATTTAAAATGATGTTGGCAGTTGGTTTGCCATAACTGGCATGCATTATATTGTGATAAGTTCCTTCCTTATCTTTTTTTTTTTTTCAGTGCTTCTATCAGAAAGGATGCTGCATTTTGTCAAAGGCTTTTTCTGTGTCTGTTGTGATGAGCATGTTGTTTTTCTGCTGTGTTCTATTTGTGAGATGTATGACATTTATTGATTTGTATATGTTGAACCAGTTTTGCATCCTTGGGATAAAGCCTGCTTGATTGTTATAAAGGATTTTTTTTTGATGATTTTTTTTTTTTTCGTTCTGTTTGTCAGTTTCTTGCTGAAGTGTTTTTATTTATATTCATTAAAGAGATTGGCCTCTGGTTCTTTTTTTTGGTTAGATCTCTGTCTGGTTTTGGAATTAGGATAATGGTAGCTCTAGGAATGACTTTGAAAGTACTCTTATCCCTTTTAATTTCATTAAAAATCTTGAGGAATATTGTTACTAGAACTTTCCTGACGTTTTGTAGAATTTAGCAGTGAATTCATGAAAGCCTGGGCTTCTCTTAGTTGGTAAGTCATTTATTGCTGCTTTAGTTTTATTGCCTGTTACTGGATTATTCAGAGTTTTTAAATCTTTTTGGGTCAGTATGTATCTAGGACTCTATCCATTTTTTCTAACTTGTCCAATTTTTGGCATACAGGTTTACGAAATAGTTGTTAATAATGTTTTTTTTTTTTTTTGGCAGTGTCTATTGTGATTTCACATGTTTCATTTCCAATTACATTAGTTTGGGTCTTTTCTCTCCTTTTGGTCTAGATTGGTTAGTTTTTCTATTTTGTTATTTATTTATTTATTTATTTATGTTTTGAATAACCTCAGTTTCATTAATTTTGGGGAATTTTTTTTTTAAATCTCAATTTCACTGCTTTCTGCTCTGAGCATTACAATTTCCTTCTTTTTGTTAGCTTTGGGTTTGGATTGTTCTTGGTTTTTTAGGACCTTGAGGCATATCATCAGGTTGTTTCTTTGGGTTTGCTGTTTTTGTAATGTGGGCATTCACAGCTATAAGCTTTCCCCTTAAGATTGCTTATATTGTGTCTCATACATGCTAATATGTTGTGCTGGCATTATCACTTAGTTTTAGAAACTGTCTTGTTTATTCCTTGATTTCTCCTTTAACCCATTGTTTATCTAATACTGCATTGTTTAGTCTCCATGCATTTGCGTAATTTCTGTTTTCTTTTGTTGTTGATTTCTTTTCTTTCTTTCTTTTTTTTTTTTTGTCACCGGGGATCAAACTCATGACCTCAAACTTTCCAGCCAGGTGCTTATGCTGCTGAGCTAAATCCCCAGCCTTTGTTGTTGATTTCTAATTTTGTTGTGTTATTGTCTAATAATATGCATATAATTCAGTTCTTTTATATATATATAAAGTTGATTTATTGGGTTGTATATAGTATATTTTGGAGACTGTTACACATGCAGCTGAAAAGTATGTATTCTGTTATTGGCTGGAACTGTAGATAGTTATGAAGCTCATTTTTCTTAGGTTTTGTTCAACTTTGACATTTCCTTGTTAGTATTTTGTGTAGTTGATCTGTATGTTTATGATAGGGGGGAATTAAAGTGTTCCACTATTATGTTTATGCCCTGACCTCATCTTTTATATCCATAGTACTTGTTTTATGAAGTTAGGTGCATCATTGTTTATTGTATGTGTATATATATATATATATATATATATATATATATATATATAAATTATTGTGTTTCCCTATTGGAATTTTTTCCTTAACCAATATGTAGTGACCTTCCTTTCTTCTTTTGATCACTTTTAGCCTGACATTCACTTTAAGCTTGACGTTCACTTTCAGATAGCTTCACCTGCTTTTATATGGGTTCCTGTTATATGGAATAATGTTTTTCATTCTTTGAGTTTTAGTCTATGAGTTTCTTTGTTATTTCTAATCTATATGAGTTTCTTTTTGTTGCTTGTATATAGTATACCTTTGGATTTTGTTTCTTGATCCATTCTGCCTGTCTGTGTCTTTTGATTGGGAAATTGGGATCATTCACATTGAGAGTTATTATTGATAGGTATTGGCTTATTCTTGTCATTGCCTTATTTTCTTCTTATTGACTCTCTTTTATCTTTTCCTTCTACTTAACTGTTCACACTTCCTGGCATATTCATTCTTTTGGTCTTTTTGTCATAGTTAAGCTTCTTTGTTTCTAGTGTATTATGGAGAATTTTTTGGAGTGCTAGTTTGGTGGTTAATGATTTTTTTTTTTTGATCATTTTTATCATGAAAGTTTCTTACTTCTCCATTCATTTTGAAAGACCATTTTACAGCATAAGTCAACCTGGGTTGGAAATTGTTTTCCTTTAGGGCCTGAAACACTTCAGTCCAAGCTTTCCTGGCTTTATGGTTTGTGTTGAGAAGTATGCTGTAATTCTAACGGGTTTTCCCTTGTAAGTAATTTGTTGATTTTTCTAACTGCTTTATACACTCTTGTGTTGAACTTCTGGAATTTTGACTATGATATGTTGTGTGGATTCCTGATGATGACTACATAAGACTTTGAGGGAATATCTAGACACAAACTATAGCATGGTTTAGGGACATTTGATAGGTGTACTGCACAAGTCATGGGGAGTCTGTTAAAGAAAGCTAGTCTGCTTTCTTCTTTTTTATTCTTCTTCCCTCTTCCTTCTTGTTCCTCCTTCTTCTTCTCTTCCTCCTCCTCCTCTTCCTTCTTCTTTTTCAATTCTTTTGTCCTTTCTTTTGCAAGCTGGGAATTTCTGTTGATCTGCCTTTAATTTCACTGATTATTCTTTTTTCTTAGAATTTGTTTTTTTAACCTATTTTTGTTTCAATGTTTTTCTTTCAAATTGTATAATTCTATTTTTTATCTTTTAATAGTTTTATTTTCTATTGAGATTCTTTATTTACCTATCCATTAAACTACACATTTCTCTGAACTTTTTGAATGTGTTTTGTTATAACATTGAGAATATTTGTAACAGCTATTTTGAAATCTTTGATTTTGAAATGCAACATCTAGACCCATTTGGAATTAATTTATTTTGAAACTTCCCCCCAACACTGACAGTATATCACACTTTCTGTTTCTTTTTTGTCTGGCTGTATTTGGTATGGAACTGTACATGTGTTTTGTTTTATGCCCCTAAAGTGAAAGTAATTAAAATTCAACAAAGAGAGTTGCTGTTACAGTTAGTAGTTGGTAATTCATTAAATTAATGCATGATAAGATTAATAAGAATGTGTATTTAATATACTATGTAACTTTATAGGATTGTTTTAACTTTAATCAGAAATCATCTTACAGAAAGATTTCAATGGATTAACAATATTCAGTTCATAGCTGTAAAGATAATACTTAATATATTTTATTTCTTATTTGTCATGCAGTAAATTTCTTGTAATCTTCTTATTTATTGCTTGGGCAACCTTGGTTGGGCAGGACATTTAAACTCCTGAATCATTCATCAACTAAGTAAAAATATACTGCTATACTACCATAGAAAAAATATTAGTAATAGTCATTAATAATAGTGACTTGTCTAAAGTTGGCTAATGTAGACATTAACATATGTGAAAAATGCTTTGTAAAGAATTAGATGTCAGTGCTGGGAATATAGTTTAGTGGCACAGTGCCTGCCTGGGAAGTGCAAGGTCGTGAGTTCAATCCCCAGTACAAAAAAAAAAAAAAAGATTTCAAATATTACATCTGAGGTGTAGCTTAGGATAGCACTTTTTTAGTGAAGTAAGTGTTTCAGAAGTACTAATTTTAACTTTTTGAATGTAAAATTGTGGGATATATTAAAGAAAGATCAAGAAACAAAGGAGCCGTGACTATGAGTATGAAAGATAAGATCTGTGTGAAAGAAGTACTTATTTCTGTTCTATGACTGTCTCTTTATTCTAGATCATCAGGGTGGTCCTAGGGGCAAAATTGACATCTTCTATTTATGTATTACCAGCACCTTACACAATATATAATATTACACATAAAGATTAGAGGAGCTGGTTTTAGAAGCAGACTGTCTAGTTTAAAATCAAGCTTTGACACTTGCAATGTGTGTGACCTCAAGAGAGTAACTTTGCTTCTTTGATCTTCGTCAACAGCAAAGTAAGAGTAATAATGACAAATAAAATCATGGAAAGCTGGATGTGGTGCCATGTGCTTATAATCCCAGCACTGTGGGAGACTGGGGCAGAAGTATTGCACGTTCTGTCTCAGTTTTGGTAATTTAGAAACATAACGAGACCCACTCAGAATAAAAAAATAAAAACAAATGTAGGGAACATAGCTTAGTGGGAAGGTCCTGGGTTCAGTCTCCATTGCCACACACATACACACACAGAGAACGAAATGAAAACAAAAATACCAAAAGAGTACATATTCACACACATAGACTACACTATCAAGGAAACTTGTAACTGTTCATTAAATGATAATTTTATTACTATTAATGGCACAAAGGGAAATGCAGAATTCTATTTCTGCCATAAGGTTGGTTAGCAGATAACATGAGCATTTAAATAGTATATAACTAGTCAACAAGAACTAATATATTATGTTACATGGTCATCTATTTATGGTGAAATTCTTGGCAAAACAATTAGAAAAGTAGAAAACATACATTATTTCAAGATGATAATTTAGCAGTAGTCTTCAGATATGCAAAACTTCATTCCCCAACTGTTAATCCTCGTTATAAATGAAAAGAATTCATATGATTATGATAAGCACCAGTTGCTTTCCATCTTTATAGTGATAAAAATATAAAATATAAGTTTAAACAATAATAAAACTGAGCTTTAGGCTATCTGGAAGTAGTACCTGATACTAATTTAATAATGCTTTTTAAAATAAATGCATTCATTAGCATAGCAGCCAAGATGTTTATGAATTCCCAACACCTTACTCTTTTTTTGCCAGGTCCAGGTGCCTCTGGCTCAATCATTTTTCACATTTGAAGTTGCTGCTATAACTTCATTGCCCCTGTTGCAACAGCTCTGAGTAAAATTCTGTCTTTTTATCTAGAAAATGGGGGAAAGGGTCCAAACAAGCCAAGAGTGTGGAGGAAATAAAACCATTGATTTTGGTGTTTTGTCTTTTTCTCCTATTGACTCTGTCCCAAGGATAGGACTTGATTAGAAGATGAAGCATGAACAGTGCAGGTAGTTAAAACTGGAAATTAAATTGCATTTTTTGACCAAAGAGCATGGAAAAGGGAACTCTGAAGCTCTAGTAAGAAGGGAAGGATCCCTATTATAATTTTGATTCTGTTTTCTCTAGTCACATATTCCCTACTAAGTGGCTGCAATTGGGACACCACTGGAAGCAGTCAGAACTTGAAGACATCTGGTTGTGGTGGTGCATGCCTATAATCCTATCCTTTGTTGTAGAAATACTACAAGTTGGAGCACAGCCTGGTTATCTTAATGACTTAGAACTTGTCTTAAGAAATAAAAATAAAAGAGGACTCGACATGTTACTCAGTGTGAAGGCCCTGATGGAATCCCAAATGAGACACACACACACACACACTCTCTCTCTCTCTCTCTCTCTCTCTCTCACACACACACACACACACACACACAGAAAACCAAACCAAACCAAACCAAACCAAACCAATCAAACAAAGTATTCAAAGAGAAATCCCGCATTTCTGGCCAGAGAACCAGAAGAAAATAGACCAAATGACCCTGACAATATGAGGACAGTATCAAAAAGGAAGAGCTGGAAAAAGGGGTAGCTTAACTAAATCTGTATTTGAATTGGTACAACTCTTACCTCTAATTGGCACTTGCTTGCAGTAGAGTCCAGCAGCAAGGCAACACTTTTAAGAGCAAAACTAAAACTAAAACCTCCACGCAGGTCTCAGAGTGCCTGAGTTATTCTGAAAAAGACCCAGAATGACTTGGAACTGACCCAAAATAGCACAGGAAACACAGAACTAATATGAAACTACTTCCCATTGAAAGCTAGACAGAACTTTCAGTCTGAGTCTAACTAAATGATTACTTACCATCCCTTGCTCCATCAGCATTTTCCATAGTACTTTTAACAGGGCCATGATTCTCACACGGTATCCAAATTGTACTGAATTATTCTGGATCATTCATTCATTTTTTTGTTTATTTGTGTTTGTTTGCTTGTTTTTTGAAATAGGGTTTTGCTGTGTAGTGAAGGGTATCCTTGAACTCACTTACATAGCTCAGGTTTGCTTAGAACTCAGCAATTTTACTGCCTCTGCCTCCCAAGTCTTGGGATAACAGGTATGTGCCATCACACCTGGCTGAATCACTCATTCTTAAATGAACAAAAAGAGATAAGACTACTTTTTAAGAGAAAGATAATGTAAATTAATCAGACAGAGCCTTTAAAGCAGTTATAAACCTGGCCTGTGGAGACCAGTAAACATATTTGTATATTAAAAGAAGAGAGGTTTTCATCAGAAAAGTAGAAAGTTTTGAAAAATGGAAATTTTGAAATTGAAAAATACACTATCTAAAATTAAAAGTTTTAAAAGATGTGCTCAACAGTAGAATGGAAATGGTAATGAAGCAATGAATGTGAAGGTAAATCAATAGGAATTATGCATTCTACATTACGCACAGAAAAAATGATTGAAAAACAATTGAATGGAGACGCAGAGGGTTGTGGAGGTAATAATAAAAGATACAATCTAATATTTGTATAATCAGAGATTCAAGAAAATATTTTTAGTGTGCTTGTGTTTCAGCTGTAACCAGACTGAGGCTAGGTGTAGAATTTTTCACTTGTTGTAACTTGTTGGTATTAAGTTTTGGTGTATTTTGAATTTTTTTGATTGGGGGGTTTAGCTTGTAACAGAAAATAAAATAGTCTGTCAAAAATTACTACTGAATTGAAATTATATTTGCTGTTATTACTTATAAAAAATAAGTATACAGCAAACAGAAAGTGTTCTAAATATTTAGAATAGATTTTCCCCATGCAGGCATATATAGTAATTATCTTTAATGCATCTATATTCATTAAAGAGATTGGTCTGTAGTTCTCTTTTTTAGTTGGGTCTTTACCTGGTTTGGGGATCAGGGTGATACTGGATAACGTAAATGAGTTTAGGAGCATTCTGTCCCTCTCACTTTCTTTGGAGACCTTGAGGAGTGTTGGTGCTGTACTATCCTTAAATGTTTTGTAGAATTCAACAATGAATCCATCAGGTCTTGCATGTTTTTTAGTTGGTAGATTCTTTATTACCAAGTCAATTTCATTTCTTGTTATTGGGCCATATTTATGTCTTCTTACTTAGTTTTGGTAGTTTATACATCTATAGCAATGTCTTTTTCTTCAAAATTTGCTAATTTGTTGAAATATTGTTTTTTGAAGTAGAGTCTGCCTTCTGGATTTTGACAGTGTGTATTGTGATTTCATCTTTTTCATTTCTAGTTGCATTGATGTGAGTCTTTTCTCTTTCTGTTGGTGAGTGTTGCTAAGGACTTACCTATTTTATTTATTCTTTTGAAGAACTAGTTCTTTGCTTTTTAGATTTTTGTTTTTACAGTTTTTAAAGTCTCAATTTACACTTTCATCTTTATATTTTTCTTCCTTAATTGGGACTGATTTGTTGTTATTTCTCAAGTATCTTAAGGTTTCATACAAGATTATTTATTTTGGCTTGCTGTATTCTCCTAATGTGAGCACTGATTGCCATGAATTTTTCTCTTAGAACCACCTTCAAGCATCCCACAGGCTTTTTTGACTTGTACAGTCATTGTCATTAGCTTCTAGAAATTTTAAAACATTTTTGCTTTATTCTGTAACCCATTGTTCAGGAGTATATTAATTTTCCAGGAGCTTTTGCCTTTTTTGAAATTTTTTTCTGTTGTTGACTTTTATTTTCATGCAGAGTGGTTGGATAGAATGCAATGATTTCCATTCCTTTTCATTTACTTAAGCAGGGTTTGTGGACTAGTTTCTGATCTATTTTGGAAAAGTACCATGTACAACTGAAAAAAGAATATGTACTCTTTTGTAGAGGGGTAGACTAGTATGATCAAGGGTACAGTTCAGCTCTAAATTTCTTTATTGGTGTTTTGTTTAGTTGATCTATCTCTTTGTGAAAGTGGGGTGTCATAATCTTCTATTATGTTTGTGTTAGGATTTATTTGATTTTGATAAAAGCCATTGGCCAGTCTCCAGAGCTCCTGGGTGGTGAATAGTCAAAGTGCGGGGAGGGTGACTGACCAAAGAAGAAGCTCTCCTACATCTTCCATTTGGCCATTCCTGCAGTGTATCTTTTCTAATAAACCAGTAAATAAACAGGAGAACTCTGTATTGATTTACCTTCTCTCCTTGATGACAGTCATGGTGATGAATCCCAAGAAAATATCCTGGGATTGTGAGTTTCCTTTTATTCTGGCCATGGGAAAGTATATATGAAGACTTGTAACTGAAGAGATTTTCAGATCCTGCTGGAGTTAACAAAGGATGTTCTCAAGGATATTTGTCAGAATCAAGTGACTCTCAAATCAAAATCCTTTTCTCTGTAGTAAAAATACAACAGAACAAAGCCAATAGAGACAATGCTGTGAAATTGGTACAGAACTTCACAGCAGGATACCAGGATAATAGTAATGTGGACAGTAATGTGGGTAACAGTCCGAGGACACTGGCCTACCCCTTGGCCCAGGGCCGCCTACACTGCCGTGCAGTGCTTCCTGCATGCCCCATGGACACCCTAACTGATGCCACCGGCCTGCCTCGCAGCGCCAGACTACCTATGCTGCCGTGCCGTGCTGTGCTTCTCGCACGCCCCGCGGACTCCCGGACCCAGGACACCTGCTGGCCCCAGACCGCCTATGCTGCCATGGTGCTTCCTGAGTACCCAGCAGATGCTCAGACACAAGACACCTGCTGGCCCTTGAGGACACTCCCTGCCTCCTGTATCTAATACTGCTGTTGATCTTCAGCCCCCACCCTTTCTCCCAGAACCTTGGACTACAGCAAATTAACTATACTAGCTTGCAGGGATATTCAGTAACTGCCTCACTCAAAGAGAGGACCTCACAGACTCCACTCAGTGTGGTGAGTATGCCTATAAAATAGAGGTATACAGTGGGTAAATAGGGTCAGTGGTAAAGCTCCCTCCAACTAACTAAGACCTTGGTGGGTCTGGACAGAGTGTGGGTGACTCCTTCCGGCACACAGAGAACATCACGCAGGGTGAGGAGTGTGCCAATAAGGACTCTCCCAACTTGGAGAAAATCAAAAGGGCTTATGAGACACACTGGCACACAATAGGGACACAGTAGGGCCTCAGCCAACACAAATACTATAGACAGGGAGATTTGGTAACAGCGAATAACCTGAAGATAAACTAACAGCAGGAACTAACAGTTGACCTACATCAATACTCCCAGGCTTGTCACCCCAGGAAGAATATAGGATTCACCCAACAGGCCCTGCAGGAGGAATTCAGGTGACTGGCCCACCTATTCATTGTGGGACCCAGTAATTGGACAAACATCAACCACACAATAGGACCCTAAGATCCACTCTACCAACAATTGAGACTGTTGGGATTAAAAGACCAAATAATTGCCCAAAGGGTGAAAATGACAAAACAAAAAAGCAAAGTGCAGTCTCAAACATCTAGCCAATTAGGAGCAAGTAGAGGTGACATTGAAATAGAGGACTTTAAAAGTCATACCCCAGAAATCTCTGAAAAGATAGCAAGTGAAATAAAGAAACATGAGGCTACAGAAGAAATCAAATTAGCAATAGTTTTTCATGTAAAGACAGAAATAACAACCTTAAAAAGGAGCTGATCAGTTTAGCCAGAAAAGAAATTCATAAAAAAAATACAGGAACATGGGAAATTGATTGAAACTGTGAATGAACAATACAGAAAACAAACAATCTATGAAATAAGTTCAAAGATATATACAAGAAACAAAACTTCTATTGAAAGCTGGCAAAACCATTTAAATGAAGCTGCGGATAGAATTTTGGACCTTGAGGACAGGATCACAGTCAGTGACCATGAAAGAGTAGGACTTTTAAAAACAATAAAGCATTATGAAATGACAATACTGCAGCTTCAGGATGATGTCAAAAGAAATTATATAAAACTGATAGACATCAGTGAAGATGCAGGGTTCAATGCCAATGACATAGTTAAACTATTCAGAGAAGTAATAGAAGAAAATTTCCCAAACATGGGGAAAAAAATCTGATATACAGATAAGTGAAGCATATAGAACACCAAACAGTCACAACCAACATAAATCTACACCCAGACATATAATAATTAGAATCTCAGACATACAACATAAAAACAGAGTACTGAAAGCTGTTAGGGAAAAGACACAACTTACCTATCAAGGAAAACCCATCAGAATTGTGGCAGACTTTTCAGCACAAACTCTGAAGTTAAGATGAGCATGGAGTGAAGTATTTCAATCCCTGAAAAAAAAAAAAAACAACTTTCAACCCCCACTGATGTACCCAGCAAAACTGTCTTTCAAATTTAATGGAAAAATCAACCCTTGAAAGAGTTTGAAAGACATACTAGCTAAAGACAAAACTGACCACAATCCCCAGAACAACAATAGAAACAAACCACCAGGTAGGACAAGCAAATAAAGAGGGGAGAAAAGCAGAAAGCAAACAATTAGAACATAACGTGAGGAAGTTGAGGCAGTACATATCAGTGATACCCATCAATGTAAATGGCCTCAATTCACCTATCAAAAGAAATAGGTTGACAGAATGGATCAACAAACAGGATCCCACAATATGCTGTATACAAGAAACATATCTGACCCAAAAGGAAACTCATAGATTAAAACTCAAAGGATGGAAAACAGTATTTCATGCAACAAGAACCCAGAAAAAAGCAGGGGTAACTATTCTGTTTGCAGACAATGTGAACTTCAAACCTAAAATGATTAAAAGAGATAAAGAAGGTCACTATATACTTGTTAGTGGAAAGCTTCAAGAAGAAGAACTAACAATAATAAATATGTATGCACCAAATATAGGAGCACCCAACTATGTAAGACAAATACTAATAGACATGAAAAATCAAATACACAAGAACACGGTTGTAACAGGAGACCATAATACCCCACTGTCATGAAGAGATAGATCAACTAGACAAAAAGTCAACAAAGAAATAATAGAACTGAATCATACCTGTGAGCAAATGGACTTAGTAGATGTTTACAGAGTGTTCCACCCAACCACATCAGAATACACGTTCTTCTCAGTTGCCCACAGGACATTCTCCAAAATAGACCATATAATAACCCATAAGACATTCTTAAGTAAATGCAAAGGGAGTGAACTTATCCCATGCATATTATCTGACCATAGTGCACTGAAATTGGAAATTAATCGCAAAAAAATTACATAACCAGCATATATACATTGAAATTAAACATAACCACCTTCTGAACAACCAGTGGGCTACAGGTGAAATTAAAGAAGAAATAAAGCAACACCTACAATTCAATGAAAATACGCATACAACATACTGTAACCTCTGGGATGCAATGAAAGCGGTCCACGAGGGAAATATATAGTAATAAATTGTGATATCAAGATAATGGAACAAGCACAAATAAACAACCAGATGCTACATCTCAGTCACCTAGAAAAGGAAGAGTAAGTCAAATCCAAAGCTCATAGAAGAGAGGAAATTGTAACAATCAGAGCAAAAATTAATGCAATTGAAACTTAAAAAAAATACAAAGAGTTAATGAATCAAAGAGCTGGTTTTTGAGAGAATAAATAAAATTGATAGCCAGCCTTATCAAGAAAAAGAAAGAAGAATCTCAAATTCATACAATAAGAACTGAAAAGAGACAAATCACTACAGATCCTATGGAAATTCAGAAGATCGTGAATAGTTACTCTGAAAATCTCTACTCACACAGGGTGGAAAACAGAGGAAATGGACAGATTTCTAGAAACATGTAAACTACCAAAGCTCAACCAAGAAGATATAGCAATTTTGAATAACCCAATATCAGCTATTGAAATTGAAAACGTAATTAAAAACTTAGCAACAAAGAAAAACCGAGGTCCTGATGGATTCATGACTGAATTCTACAAGAAATTTAGAGAAGATTTGATGCCAGTACTGCTTCAGTTCTTCAATGAAATGGAAAAGAAAGCAATCCTCCCTAAATCATTTCTACAGGCAAGTATTACTCTGATACCAAAACCAGAGACAGACCCAACCAAAAAGGAGAACTATAGGCCAATCTCACTAATGAACATTGATGCAAAGATTCTCAATAAAAGATTGGCAAATAGAATGCAGCAAATCATCAAAAAGATTATACACCACAACCAAGTGGGATTTATTCCAGGAATGCAGGGATGTTTTAACATATGCAAATCAACAAATGTAATACACCACATCAATGGAACCAAAAACAAAAATCACATGATCATCTCAATAGACGCAGAAAAAGGTTTTGATGACGTGCAACACTTGTTCATGATAAAAATCCTACAGAAACTCAGAATAGATGCTTTCTATTTGAATCTCATAAAGGACATGTATGACAAACCAACATTATACTAAAGGGACAAAAACTGAAAGCCTTCACTCTCAAATATGGAACAAGAGAAGGATGTCCACTATCACTATTCCTATTCAATATAGTCCTGGAAATATTAGCCAGAGCAATCATACTAGACAGAGAAATAAAAGGAATAAAGATAGGAAAGGAAGAAGTTAAATTATCATTATTTGCAGATGACATGATCCTCTACATAGAAGACCTCAAAAACTCCATTAAATGACTACTAGAGGTAATAAATTCAGCAGGGTAGCTGGATACAAAGTCAACCCTCAAAAATCAATAGCATTCCTGTACATAAAGAAAAAACTCACTGAGAGAAATTATGGAAATACTGCCTTTCATAATAGCACCTAAAAAAATGAAATATCTAGGAATCAACCTAATCAAGAATGTAAAAGGCCTATATGCTGAGAATTATACTACTCTAAAAAAGGAGATTGAAGAGGATATTAGAAAATGGAAAGATTTTCCTTTTTCTTGCTTAGGAAGAGCCAACATTGCGAAAATGGCCATACTCCCAAAACTGTTATACAGATTTAATGGAATCCCAATCAAAATACCAGTAACATACCTTACAGATCTACAGAAAACACTTCTAAAATTCATTTGGAAACAGAAGAAACCTAGACTAGCAAACTGGGCAACAAAGACAAAGCAGGAGGCATCTCAATTCCTGACTTGAAATTATACTACAAAGCCACAGTGATAAAAAACAGCATGGCACTGGCAGAGAAATAGACCTGAAGACCAATGGAACAGATTAGAAGATGGAAACACAACTACAAAGGCACTCAGCCACCTGATATTTGACAAACATGTTCACTGGAAAAAGGATAGCGTCTTTGATAAATGGTGTTGGAAAAATTGGCTTTCCCCATGCCCAAGACTGAAATTAGACCCATGCCTGTCACCATACACTAAAGTCAAAATGGATCAAATATCTAAATATTTTTTATTTTATAAAGAATAAAAAGAGGGCAGAACAAAGCAGATCAGAACAGAAAAATGTAAGCAACCTAGCACTTCACAACAAGACAACTGGATATTAACAGTAGCTACTATATCGCTTGCTTTGCAATAGTTGAGCATGACTTCACACACAATAATATCAAACATAACAAAATAGTGTAAAACCATTCAAGAGAGTGAAAGTATTACAGGGAATGCTGAACCAAATCACAGAAAATGAAAAATGTCTACTATAATATCTCATCTTCCATAAAAAAATTCGTTTATACTATCACAGATATTAAAATCCATTAAGACACAACATGATAGAACCAATGGAAATAGAAGAACAAATGCATGGTAAGACTTCAAAACAAGATGATATTAAATCAGCAATGGCTGCCGTAATGTTTTCTTCAACATAGCTGTTCATACCTTCACACATAATAAATTCAAACAAAACAGAATAAAACCATTCCAACTGATGAATGAAAACATAAGGCTTCAAAGCAATGTAATGGCGAATCATGATTACCATAAAATCTTAGGTACTCTTACTATTTCTTATGCTAGGGAGACTATATGGTATTTTTACATGTGAGTTTGATTTATTTCACTTATGAGTATGGTCTCAAGTTGCATCCATTTATTTATAAATACCCCAATGTGATCATTCTTTATAGCTGAGTAGTACTCCGTTGTATGAAAATACCACAACTTTTTTATCCATTCCTTAGTTGATGGGCACTAAGGTTGTGTCCAAGATCTGGCTATTACAAATTGTGCTGCTATAAACATGGGTGCACATATAGCACTGTGGTATGATGTTTTCAGAAAGATCTAAGTATTAAAACAAACACTACATTTATTTCAAGACAAGGTAGGTAGGAAACTTGGAGACATAGGCATAGGCAGAAAATTTATGATCAGAATGCAAAGTGCAAGGAAAGTACTTCAAAGAATCAACAACTGGGATCTCATATTGATATAGGAGAATGAAACTCCCGACCTACTATGTCCAGGAGTTCGTGTTCTCTAAAATCGAAGAATGAATTTTAGGAACAACAGAGGTAAAGAGTAGAATATATTTATTGAGAGAAAGCTTCTGTCTGGAGAGAGACAGAAGGGTGTCCCGAGAGGATTGCCCAGGGCTCTGTCTTTTTAGGGACTTTTATAGAGTAAAACCATGGGTTCAAGGTAGGGGAAGACTGGGAATTCACAAGACAGATGGGCATAAGGTGGGACATAACTATGGTTAGCCAATAAAATCAATAGTTGAGGTAAAATTGATTACATTAGGGACAAATGGGAAAGCAAGTCACGTAGGAAGCGGGCATTCTTGGGGTTGTGACCCTTACCCAAGAGGGATGGGATAGTGGCTCCAGGGCAAGAGGGAACTATTTAGAATATCAGTCCCCAGGATGTAGATGTATGTTTGATTCTTTGTCTTGAGATCTGGCCCATTCCTCTGTTTTGAGGTCTGGCCTACAGCAAGAGGTGTGGGTCTCCTCCAAGATCATCAGACATCTGGTCCTCTGTGCCAGCTTTTTCGAGGACCTAGCCCTGTCTGACTGCCTATAATATTTCTAACTGGCTCAGCTGTCTGTAACAATATTATTAAAAAGTTTTTGCATTTCAAAAGAAATTACTAACAAAGTGAAAAGAAAATCCACAGAATGGGAAAGAATTATAGCTGACAATCCCTCAGACAAAGGACTTATATCCAGTATATATAAAGAATTGAAAAACATTACGCCCCCCAAATTCAAAGACCCTCTCCAAAAATGGGCATCTGAGATGAGCACACAGTTTTCAGATGAAGATATACAAATGGCAAATAAAGACATGAGGAAATGTTCACCATCACTAATCATTTGAGAAATGCAAATTGAAACAGCATTGAGATTTCATCTCACTCCAGAAATAATGGCTCCCATTAAGAAATCAACTGATAATCAATGTTGATGAGGCTGAGAGGAAAAAGGAATGGTTCTCCACTGTTGGTGGGAGTGTAGACTGGTACAAGCACTGTGGACATAAGTATGGGGATTCCCCAACAAACTAGGATTGGAAGTTCCATTCAATCCAACTGTTCCCCTCCTGGATATTTTCCCAGAAAAATTGAAAAAGTCCATGTTACAGTGATACACATGTACTCCCATGTTTATAGCAGCACTATTTGTAATAGCTAAATCTTGGAAACAACCAAAATGGCCATCAACTGCAGAGTGGATGAAAAAATGTGGTATTTTTGTACAGTGGAATACTACTCAGCTATAAAAACGATGAATTTGAGGCCTTAATAGGTAAATGGTGGCAACTTGAGACTATCCTCATAAGTGAAATAAATAAGACCCACTTTTGTAAATATCACATTGCCTGTCTAGTGTACAAAAATAATAAAAATTTGAAAGAATAACAAGATCCAAAATGTATAATATAACTTGTGAAAGTGAAACGGAAGGAAAATGCTCTAAAGAATAAAACTATGTATGTTTATGTGTGTAAGATAGATGACCATATTACTAAGTTTTCATTAGATCATTGAACAGAATGATTCGTATTGTGAGTGTTTGAGTATCTGTCCACTTTTTGTCCTTTGATTTTGTAACTTTTACAACTATTTCTAAGAAGACAGTATGTAATTTCTTAGTGTTAATATTTTCTTTGAAACTATGTAATACCTCTACCCATTTTCTGTTTTGTCTTGGATTTTTTTCTTTAAATAAAAATAAAAGACCAGTAAAAAAAGGATTTATTTGATCTTTTAATTTCAGCAGTTTTTGTTCTATAAACATGGGTGATCTAGTATTTGGTGCATATATGTTTTCCAGTGTTATTTCTTCTTGTTGGATTGTTCCTTTATGTAGTATGTAGTGACATTCTTTGTCTCCTGTAATCAGTTTCAACTTGAAGTTTACCACATCTGATATTAGAAATGCAATTCCTGATTATTTTGGGGGTCCTGATACATGAAATGTTGTTTTTCATTCTTTAATTTTTAGTCTATGAAAATCTTTTTGGATTAGATGAATGCATCATATTGTTGGATTCTGCTTTTTTGTTTAGTCTTCCAGCCTGTGTCTTTTGATTGGAGAGTTGAGGCCATTAACATTGAGAGGTATCATTGAGATGTATTGGTTATTTTCTGTCGTTGCCTTTTTTATGTGTTGGTGTATGGTTTGTTTTTCTTTTCCTGATTTTTTTTTTTTTTTTTTTTTTTTTTTTTTTTTTTTTTTTTTTTTTTTTTTTTTTTTTTTTTTTTTTTTTTTTTTTTTTTTTTTTTTTGCTAGTGGAAATCAAATTTAGGAACTCTCACTTGCCAGGCAGGTGCTGTGCCACTAAGGTGTATCCCTGGTGATTCCTGATGTTTTTTGTTGCATCTATCCATTGACCTCACTAGTTTCTTCTGTGTTTTTAGCTGTGTCCAATTTGTTGTTTGTTGAATGTTACTATTTTCTCTGGAGTTAGTTTCATACTCATGTCTTCTGTGCTGGTGTTTTTCATGAAAATTCCTTACTTCTTAATCTATTTTGAGAGAGAGGTTTTTTGAGTAAGTTAATCTAGGTTGGAAGTTATTTGCTGTTAGGGCTTGAAATACTTCATTCCAAGCTGTTTTGACCTTCAGTGTTTGTGCTTAGAAGTCTACTGTGATTCTGACTTGTGTTCCTTTGTATGTGATTTTTTTGTTTTTCCCTGGCTTCCTCTAAAATTCTGGAGCTTTTTGCTGGATATCTGTGAATTTAATGAGGATATGCCTTGGTGGACTTCTTTAATCATAATTGTTTTCTTGTACTTTAAACTCTTCTGTTATGTTTGAGTAATTTTGTTGCATAATTCGTATAAGAATGTTATTGAATCCATCTGTACTGTCTTCTAGATTTTTGTCTAACTGTGATTAGCCTTAGTGTGGTCTTCTTGTAGTAGCTCTTGGGTAGTCTTCTTTTGTTCTCTTATGTTCTCTTATGTTCTTTTTGACTTCTTTGAACTGTTTATTGTAATTTACTATTTTGTCCTCAATATCAGACACTATCATCACATCGATCATTTCTGCAGTGTATGAGTTCTATACTCTTATTTTGAGAATTTCTGTTTGATATCTTTTCAAGGTTTTCACATCCTTGTTGAGTCTGTTGTTCATAATTTGAATTATTTTGGTTAGCTGATCCAGTTTTTACCTATTTCTCCAAAATTCACTCTGGGGTTATTGAGTGTCATAGCTATATACTTATGGTACATTTTCTCTGACCTCATTTGTTGTCTGCATCCCTTGTGAGTACTTTTCATAGACTTTTGTTACCTGGTATTTGTTTTCTTTTCCTTTTGTGATATTTGTTCTGCCTTGGGATTGTTATTGGGGTTTAAAGATGTGTTTCCAAGATTCTCCATTCTCCTACTTATATCTATGTTTATTATATGTGGCCCTGTCTTTCTCCTTTTTCGTGTGTGTGTGTGTAGGGCTTACTGCAGTTTAAAGAGTAGAGAAATGAGAGTTTGTGGCTTATATTGAGTTTTTTAGTAGGATATTTTTAGTAGGATTTAGTAGATTTTTAGTAGGATGTTGTCTCTCTCTGAATAATTTTTAGTTTCATATGTCTAGTACTAATATTTACTCTATTATTTATTTTAAGTGATTTTGAATTTGTTCTCTATGTTTTTCCAGAAGAATTGCTTTTATTTATAACAGCATCCACATAGTCAATCTTACAGCACTGCTGTATGGTAGTCCTTGCTGTTACTCTTGTCCCCTTTGACTGTTGTATATGCGTATTTATTATTTGTGGTTGCTCTGCAGTGAGGGTAGGAGAATGAGGTCGGAAGAATGCACGGTGTTTGTTGAATAGTGTTAGGCACTAAGGAAGGTTTGGAAGGTAGACTAGTAGTAGATGAGAAATTAAGATTGAGATGGGTTTTCGTTTTACTGGAGTATTTTTAGTTGGGTTGAACATTTAGTATTAAGAGTTTTCAGAGGATATTTTGTGGGGGGCAAGGATGAGATGTGGCAGAAAGAGGTTTCAGTTAATGATAAGGAAAACTAGTTCTCAGAATTTGCTTATAAGAGAAGAAAATAAATTAGATGAGATATGGAAGAGCCAAAGATTTAGGATATGGAGGATCAAGGAATTCTCCTTGTAAATATGAGTGACTGAGGGCCTGAGTATGGTAAGTTTAAAACTTGGAAGGTGAAGTCTACTTGTTTAGAAAGAGAATAAAGATATATTTTAATAATATTGCCTTGTGGTTTTGAGGTAAAGAAACAAAAGAGCTGAGATGAGAAAGAGGACACTTACCTATTAAATCTGAACCAGTGAATGAACCAGTGTGTAAGAATGACAACCTAGTATACACCATAAAAGAACATAACATAACTCTACATTACTAAATAATATAAGAAACATACAGAAAGTTAAAGCAATAAAATGTCTGATGGGAACACAAATTAGGTACTACAATGATAAATTACATATGTGATTCCCAAGCAGCTTCTTTGCCAAGATGTCTGAGTACTCACAACCCAATTTACTACTCTCATTCCTCACTGCAAAACTGAAATAAACTCAGACTAAGGATCTTTTATACCAGGTTGCAGGCATTCGTGCAGAATTTCAGTCTGAGTTCTTGAATTAGGAACTCCCGCTGTCCCTTTCCCTGGGCACTAAGTTGTCTACTAAGTCATGATTATTTCTGTGCAATCAACTACAACAGTAAAGGTTAGTCCATTATAGTAGTATCCATCAAGGCTAGTTGAGAAATAAACTTCCAGCAATGGGAACACTGCACCAATGTGAGATACCAATGTGGTGTAACTCAGGTTGACAGTGGTGGCTTGATGGTAGGAACCAGGTCTGTGATCACCACTCCCTGCCTCTTAGCAGTCTCTTGTTACCATCCTTTCCTCATCCACTCTACGAACTTGGCAGTGTGAAACCATCAAGGGGCTGTAGTAGGACTGAGGTTCACATACCCAGCTCTTCTCCACGATGGCTTCCTCTCCAGTTCTGTACAACTGTATCCCATTCTGCCCACTGTCTGCGACTCTATAAATAGATTCTCTGGTTCCTGATGCAGTTCTCCATGAGCAGAGAAGTTACTACTTTCAGTTTGCATCCTGGCTGGCAGTAGGTTTCTCCTCTGTGAGGTGGTCATCTCTTCTGTATCACTTAATCATATTTTCTTCTGCTCTGTCCTCTATATCCTCCCTTCCCTTTGTTTCCTCCATAAGCCAATATCCTTCAGGTTCCAGACACTTTATCCTGGAGAGAAGCTCCACTACTGGCATTCACTGCTTTGCCATCTTGTCTTCTCTGCTGCTATTCTACATTCAATTTTGTACTCCATCAGTTTCGTATTACAGGAGATGGGAATTTAACTTTCTTGATACTCTAGGGGCCAGGATGATAATGCTCACAATATGGCAACATATGTATTTTGATTAAGATAGTATTTAATATTTATCATATGTTATGCAAAGTATGTAACTATTGTTCATAGACATTGTTTATAGTGAGCCATTGTACAACTTTTCTTTTTTTCTTTCTTTCTCTCTCTCTCTTTTTTTTTTTATACTAGGGATTGAACTCACAATCTCACACTTGCCAGGCAGGTGCTTATACCGCTGAGCTAAATCCCCAGCTCTGTACAACTTGTCTTATTTATAGTAATTTTCTTTTTTCACCACAGTCATAAGGTTCTCTATGAATTTTAGGGTGCCTTGGTCTAGTTCTGTAAAAGTTGACATTTGAATTTTGTTTAAACGTATTTACATGAGCTAATTTTAAATTGTTCACCTGAAAATATAGTAGCATATCAAAATAAGGTTTTTAGATAGTTCAGTTCAAATTCTTGATAACATTAAAAGAGTAGAAATGATATTTATAGGGTATTTAAAATTCTTGCTCTTACTGTTTCTTTTTAATGGTTCTCCAGAAGTTGCTGGGCATGTGATACATTTTATCTTTTTTGGAGTGAGATATGTAGCTGTATGCAAGTTGCATATGTTAACTTTCCTTTTTTCTCCACAGGCCACAGAAACACTATTTAGAATGGGTGTGGCAAGAGGAACCATTACAACATTAAGGAATGGAGAGGTAAGATAAAAATTTTGATAGTTATTCATTGCTAGTTTGTAATTTTCAAAGCTTAAAATGTGAATTCTGTGGTGCTTTGTGTGACAAATAAATACTTGATGTAAATACGATAGAATATACCTGATGTACAAATCTATTTTAGTTCACAATTTGTGGCATCAGATATTAAATTGAAAATAAATTGTTAATTCTGTTGATCTTTGGTTGTCAATATTTTTACTATTTAAAAATTATTAATAGCAACTAATTCAAGTCAGGTGTGGCGTGGTCTTACTACTCTAGAGTCAACAGGATTACATAGTCAGACCCAACCAGTTCAACTTAATGGCTTAGTGAGATCTTGTCTGAAAATTAAAATGAAAAGAGGGGCTGTTATAGCTCAGTATGAAGGACTTGGGTTTAGTCCTTAGTACCTTATTTCTTTTGTTTTATGTGTATATAATTGATATTTATTTCTTAGAATAAAATAATATGAAATAATAATTTTTTTAACATTTTAGAAAGAGGGAGAGAATTTTGTCTGCTTCTTATTATTGAGATGGTATTAAAATGTAGATTCTAAGTTTTGACTCTTTAAATGCTCCTATTCTTTAAAAAAATATCTGTCACCTGAAAAAAACTTCCTTTTCAGTGACCTAATTACCTAATTCAAGTGCATAATTATCACTGTCCTTTTATTTATCTGTTTCTTCACTGGCATACTGTATTTAGGTTGAGGTTGAAGGTAATGTTATATTGTTATGTTCTTATTTCTATTCTACTAACAAATACTTAAGGATAAACTATATGGTACTTACTATTCTGAAATTAAGTTGTTACTTAATGCAGTATTTATAATTCAGTACCCTAAATATTTAATAGGAGATATCAGTGACTAAGGAATGAATTTGAATTGTATTACTGTATCTTTGTATATTTGATTGGTTGATAATATTTGCTCATTAGGCACAAATGTGTTAGCATTTACAAAGTAATAGGCCATTAAATTATATTGGCAAATTATGTTCATAATTTTAAGAATATATTTTGTCTATGAAGACAGTTGATTCTGCTGTATTCTCAACAAATTGAAGTATGTTGTGCTGTGTTGAGAAAAGACAATTTTATGAGTAATAAAGTAAAATATCTATCTGATTTGAAAGTCTGAAAATGAATTTCAGATTTTATGAATTATTATATATTCATAGAGATAGTGAAGTTTTGAATGCTGTTACAGGAAGATTGGAGAAACGTGTAGTGCTGCTTGATAAGTAGAGTCATCTGAATTTGTCAGTAATATTATATAGATGTCCTTATTTTCCTTACTGGGGAAGTAATGACTTTTGATATGTTTCTTCTCCACTTGGTGTTTCTCTGTGTGCCCAACCTAATTAACAGGTACTGACCTTCAGTTTCTAAAACAATGCAGATGCATAGCTTTTCTCCCTTATACACTAACAACTCTGAAAGTAGAATGTGTCATCTAATCACATTCTGTGACATCCCATAGTCATCATCTGTTATTTTTTTATGTTAGCACTTGTTAAATTGGAAGATTTCTTGTAAGTCTATATTTTAGGGTTGATAAACGTTCACAGTTAAGAATACAGTGACATTTAATGAACATTTGCAAATAGGCTGCTAAATTAGTTTTAACCTAATAATTTGACTTTGGGAAGTATAAAGTTGAGGCAAAACAAATCATATTGAAGGCCAGGTATAATCCCAGCACTTGGGATGCTGAGGCAGGAGAATTGGGATGCTGAGGCAGGAGAATTGCTGAAAGTTCAAGGCCAGCTTGCAATACAAAGTGAGTTTGAGGCCAGTCTAAATTGCAAAGTGAGACCCTATCTCAAAAGGACCCCTCACCCTGCCCTGTCAAAAAAGCCAAAAAAAAAAAAAAAAAAAAAAAAACCAAACAAAAACACCCGAACAATAAAACAAATCATATTAAATACACACACAGGATGAATAGGCTTACACACAGATCATATAGGGTTTAGGGATGGTGGACTAAATTCTGTGGAAATAGATGATAGGATTGCTGCCTTCACAGGAGCATATTCTTTGGTGGTGGAAAAAATTGCAGTATATTAACTGAGCAAGAAGAATCTTAAGAGTAAGTGAATGTATTTAGTTTAAATCTAGAATTAACTAACATTCAGATTCCATTTGAAATGTACTGAATTTAAACTCTGTTTTAGCGTACAGAAGTAGTAGAGAATCTATGAGACATTAGAAGATTTATAATTTAATATATTATTTAAAGCAGAAGCTGAAATCACCATAGTTATATTGGTAAATTTCTGATACGCCAACAGAGGAGAGTAGTAAAAGGAATTTATTTGTCCTAAGGTCTGTACTCTGCTAGTTCTGTGCTAAAAAATACTTCGTTAAATAATAATACATAAATAATATCAGGAGGAATAAAAATTCTCATAATCAAATTATAGAAATGTCTTTTTGAGTACATTCGTTTTCTAGATACAGAATAATAGTGAGCTTTGCATATGTATCTGTCTCTCTGTTGTGATGTTAATGTTGCATTTTTCCTATTTATTGAATGCTTTTACTTACATGTTTTGAGAAATTTTCAGTCTAGAAAATATTTTTCCCACCTCTCTGACTTTTGTAAGAAGATAATCAGAGAGTTTGAAACTTATAATATATCAGAAGTCTTTGTAAATCTTCATAACTCTGAGGGATAAATTATAATGGCTATCTTACAGATACAGTGAGGCTCAGAGAAGTTAGAACATTTGCCTATAGTCTGGCATCTGGGAAATGGGAGAGCTAGGGTTTGAACATCAATCTCCAAAACCCATTCTTCTACTGTTTAATTTCCCTCACTTGATTTACTTATGTAGACGAATGTTTTCTAGTCAATATTAATGTTACTTAATTTTAATGAGTTTGACTATTAAAATAGCATTGGTGTTCAAATCTCTGGTATTGAGCAATCAGCAACGATTTGTTAGATATTCTAGTATCACTGTTACCTTTCTCCATGTGTGTAGAGTAACACATGTGTTAACATGATTAGGAGTCAACCATTTTGAATCTTCAGAAGTGTTACTGCATTGATAGTTTAACTATGATGATATTTTCTGTAAATTCTTATCTATGGAATAGGTAGAGCTCTGCTTCTTGATACAATTGTGTATACGTGAAAGCATACTTGTAACCAGATCATTTCCAGGTTAGTTTTAGAAAAATGCATGTTTCTTTTTAAATGATTAACTTTAATATAACCACAGCAATAAATAGCTATTAAATGCGCTTCACTTAAAAATGGTTCTTTTGTATTTTTTCAGGAAATATGTAATCCTGTTTTTAACCCTCCAGATGGTGTGGTGGGGGATGTAAAAAGTACCGTTTTTTTTTAGAAGATAAGGTTGCTTTCTTTTCTTTTTGTAAAGCTACAGTAAAACAGCTTTTCTATTCAATTATTCTTAATTTGAAGTTTTGTAAGAGGAAAAAAGTTTAGCAATTCTTTACATCTGAAAGTAGCATTTCAAAGTCTAAGTCTGAATGAAATTGCTTGCTGTTTATCAGGTAATGCTGTATATGAATTTATGACAGGGAATCACTAGAAGTATGAAATGAAAAATGTCATTTTCTATAGTTCTTATCTATTGTGTCTTTATTAGTTTTTGAATATTCTGAATTGTTAAAAAATTCAATTATATGTAATAAAAAATTTAGGTTTTCGTATATGGGTGTTTTTGGTATTATATTAGGAATTTTGTGAAGATTGAACAATGGAAGGAGACACAATGCCATTTTTATCAAGAAGGATTTATTGAGCACCTCTGTATTCCTGGTATTGTTTTAGGTACCTGTCATACATCAGTCAAAAAAAACCAAACAATATTCTTATCATTGGTGACTTTCTATGTAGTCCATCAATAGCTTATGTTCTAATTAGTAAAGAAAATAAAAGGTACAAAGCAATTAAGAAGTAATTATAATGTTTCAAAACAAGGTAGAAGCAAGTATATGTTGAAAAGTACAAGTAACTTAAATAATAAAGGAACAAACAAGTAATTAGGATAGGGTTAAGGTAGTTTAGATTTGCCAAAGGGGATACATGGTAAATTGTGCCTTAAAAGAAATTAGCAAACATTACTTAAAAGAAATCACATGACATTGCTAATGAGGAAAAATGGTTTAGAAGGAGGCATAATAAAGAGGAGAGTAAACTTTTCTTGTTGTTGAGTCAACAAGAGAAGTAGCATTGGTTTAGAGCCTATTATATATTCTCGGCACATTATAATTATTCTGATCATTTATACATTTTATTAGTCAGCTTTCCTACAGTGGACGCAGTATCTGACATTCACAACTTAAAGGAGGAAAGTTTTAATTTAGCTTACGGTTTCAGGGTATTCAGGCCATAGGATGCTGGTTCCAAGAAAGAAATCTCATGGCAAAAGGGCACGCCTGAGCAAACTTGCTTAGCTTATGTTGGTGAGGAAACAGAGCAAGCGGATAGTGCCTGAGAAGAAGGAGAGAGGGACCAGACACAGACGTCAAGGCCATACCTTCATATTGCTGTACCTAGACACACCTTACAGTACGCTCCTCAAATCTCTGTGGCAGATACCAAAGCCAGTCAAGTTGAATTTCTAGCTTAATTGCCACATCCCACCCATTTTCAACTTTAAACACATTTCCTAATCGTACTTTGTCTCCAAATAAAGACAGTAACAGCTTCCTGATTCTACCTAACATAACTATCTAGTGTACAATTAGAGTTGCACCTTTCCCTTCACCAAAAATCTCAGCAGTTCCTATATTTTTTAGAACTCCAAGTCCCTTCTGAGACTCAAGAAACTCTTTAACTGTGAATCTCTATAAAAACCAAAACCAAGTTACATAAGTACAAGGTACAATGGCATAGAGTAAACATTACTATTCCAGAAAGGAGGAATAGTGGAATAGAAAAGAATTGGCCCAGAGCAAGACTGAAACTCAGAAGGGACAAACATGAAGTCCTGTAGCTTTATATCTAGCATCCAGAACACATGATTGTAAGATGTGAGTTCCAGAGGATTTAGGCATCTTCACCCCATGGTCTTAACTGGTTTCAGCCAGTACAACCTCTATTTTGGGCTGCCTTTTGGGCTATAGCTTTCCTTAGCAGATGTTTATGTTCCTGGCACCTCCAACTTCCTTGGCTCTCCAGTGAACTTCCTTCCTACAGCTTTGCATACTGTCCTCTGAGGAACTTCTTGCTCAACCTCCTAGACCTTCCTTTCAAATTTGGGTGGAAGCTTCCATAGCGCTACAATCATGCATTTTGTGTGCCAGTACAACTAACATTGTGTGGAAGATACTGAAGTCTACTGTTAGTAGAGGCAGTAGCCAGGACCTCTTAGACCACAGATGTAGCGGCCTTTGAGTGAGGGTGTGTCCCCTGATAGTACACCATTGTGTTCACCAGTCAGTCAGTCAGAATCTTTATTGCAGTCTCATTACACATATATACACACATGTGTGCACACATGCATACCTGATTAAATCACTATTTGATTAAATTTAACTTTCAGCCTTCATACTGTTTTTGAAGGTTAGCCCCAAGTTCCAGTACTCTTAAGTATGTGATTGGTTTTTCTCTTGATCAGAAACTGTACCATGAGCCGCCAGTGGCATGAGCTACCAGTGGCATTATCATAAGAAAAAGTTAGAGAATTCCAAAGAATTTTGAAGTTCTGTGCCAGGAACCAGGGACAACATGCAGAAATTTTAACTGTAAACATTTAAAAAAAAATGATATACACAAAATTACATAGTACATGTCCTTTTGTGCCTGATACCCTTCCTTAGCAAAAGTTTTTTGTGATCCATTTGTATCAGTCACTTGCTTTTTCATGACAGAGTAGTGTTCTATTATTCCATTATAAAGATAATATTTTGTTTATTCATTAAGCAGTTAATGGATGTTTGCATTATATCCAACTTTTAGGTATTACTAAAAATGCTGCTATAATCATTTTTATAGAAATCTTTCTGTTGATATATATTTTAATTTCTCTTACCTTGATTTCTATGAGTAGAATTGCTAGGTCATATGAGTAACTTTCACAGAAAAAAAAAATTAGCTATAACAGTTTATGTTCCCATTGAAAATATATGAGTCAAGCTTGTTAACATTTTTGCTAACATTTGGTATTGTTAAAAGTTTTTATTATTATTCTTCTAGAAAGGATGGTGGTGTCTCATTGTGGTTATAATTTGCATTTTCCTAAGGACCAAAAATATTTTTCATTGTGGTTGTCATTTGTATATGTTTGGTGAAATGTCTATTAAATTTTAATGCATTTTTTCATCAGGTTCATTGTCTGAGTTGTGGGAGGTGAATCTTTTATTTCTAATTTCAAATCCATTTTAAAAATTAGATACAGGATTTGAAAATATTTTCTCTGTTTATGACCTGTTTGTACATTTCATAAATCATATTTTTTGAAGAAGTATGTTTTACATACTCTCTTCAAAAAATGATGAAAGTTCTACTCTTTAATTTTTTCATGGTCTATATTTTTGGTATCTTAGCAAAGAAATTTTTACCTAGTCCAAATTCAGCTTTCAACCTTTTGTTTTTTCCTAAAAGTTTTATAGTATTTGGTTTTCATTTCACTGCATTTCATGTGATACATTTTGAGATTAATTTTGAATATGAATGAGACCAAAGTCCGAATTTGTCATCAACATCATCATTTTTATTTGCATATGTCTAGCTGTACCAAACAAATGTGTTTTTTTTCCAACAGCATTTGTTGAAAAGCTGTACATTGCCCATTGAATTGCTTTGGCATCCTTCTCAAAAATCTGTTGGTCCTAAATATCATGTTTTATTTCTGGAATTTTTGTAGCTTTGATTCTGTTAAGAGAGAGCAGAGTTTATCCATGTCTCCCATTACAAGTAAGAATCCTAAACATACTACAAAAAGTAACTGTTTGAGGTCCCTGAAGAGTACGTAATAGTAAGAGGATTAGGAGGGAGATTAAAACTGGAGGTGCAACTGATACTGGAGAGTTTCCTATTTTTAAATCCCCACCCAAAAGCCTTCCTTTATCTCCTATCTTGGATTCCAAGGCATCCTCTATTTTTGGTTTGCACAATGGCTCTAGGGAGAAAAATCTCCAAGAAATCCTCTTTTTCTGTTTGTTTATGGTCAGAGTACTGGAAAGAAGGGCCCATACATAAAGTAGATGGTGTAGGCAATTACGCTTTCTGTTTTGTTTTGTGTTTTGGTTTTTGTGTCTCTCGTGGTGGGCCCCAGAGAGACTATGATCATGAGGTTGTCTTTCTGCAATAGTGGTAGTTGCAGTTCAGAAATCTAAAACTGTGAAAGATAATTTTTTTTTCTTTGACCAGAGAATAAAGAGATTCCCGCACTTCAAAGAAAATCAAGAGAAGATTGTTTTTGATCTTAAAAAAAAATTTTTGTCTCTTCACTCCTCTAGCAGGTGTAGTTGTAGGAAATGTATGATAGTATAAAGACTCCCATCTGCCACCAAAAGCTAGTATTGTGGCCAAAAAATTGAGAAAGAGTTGGGAGACAAGAAAGGAAAGAGGTAAAGAAAGATGACTATCTGTCTGTCTGTCCAACTTATCTATCTGTATCTCCAGACTGTTCTGTGAACTAAACATGTGTTGAAATTATGCAGACAAAAAAAAAAGGGTATGAACACTGGGTGACCCAGATTAGCCTTTAAGTGACAGAAATGGGGAAAGACTGAATAGTTCTGAAAAGACTTGGGAAAATGAGCTGACTTTGAAACCACGGTTTATGGTAGGTAGGTTGGTACATGTAGTTTGAACCTAACAGAATGTTCCTGTAGTAATAACTACAGCATCATTAAGAAAAACAGGTTTGGTGTGGTGGTGAACATTTGTAATCCCAGCACGCTGGGAGACTGAGGTAGGATCAATCAAAACTTTGTGCCCGTCCTAGGCAACTTAGCCACTTAGGGAGACCCGGTCTCAACATTTTAAAAAAAGGGGGGGGACTAAAGTTCTGGGTTCATTCCTCAGGTTGGTAAAATAACAAAATGGCATCCCTGAGATGTCATAGATGTTAGAATTTTAAGACAAGGTTCGTACAACAACAGTTACAACTCTGCAACATTAAATGAGGAGTAGTACTTTTAAAATTAATGGAAACATTGAAGTTCTCAGAAAAGAAATAGAATACATAAAAAGAAGCACATTGAAATTTTAGAGTAGAAACTTAAAATCACTCAAGCATTAATATTAAATATTAAAATAACTAAAAATTTGCTAGATAAATTCAATATCAGAATGGGGATTATTGAGGGGAAAAATGTCTAAAGAACAAACCTGTGAAGTGTGTGCTGTTGAGACTATTGTTTAACAGTCTCAAGACATTAATGAGTCTTAAGTCTTAATGAGTCACAGTTTTTTTCTGCTTTGAAAATTATTCTAGGAGAAATTGAAATCACTTCGTTGGTATTTATTTACGAATTATCTTTTATAGCTAGAATTATCAGAAAAATTAAGAAATGTTTGCATGAAGATGTTTTACATGGACAATTGAGTTTTGATAGACTTTCTGACATTACCTGAATAATTGACATAATTATTTTCTATTCAGCAGAAATTTTAATTAAACAGAGTATGATTTTTAACGTTCTATAAAAATGCATAATGAGGAATTAACCTGTAATTTTGTCTGATAGAATGGGTTTTGAGTAAGAATTTTGTTGATGGAAAGATCTGATTATTCCAGGTCTTTACAAACAAAATCAATCAATGCGTAATAAATTTTAGAACATTATTGTTTAGTCCGTATATTAAACAAAGGAATTTTTAATGCCAAATGTATTTTTAAAACCCATATTAGATACAGCACATTGTGTGCTATATTTTGTGTTAGATGCTCTGTGCTTCTTTTTTTTAAATTTTATTTAAAGAGAAACAAAACAAAACAAAACAAAACAGAATAAAGGGTAGCAACAATACAGAATTCCAAAGGAAAAAAGGAAAGAACCCCCTCCCCCCCCAAAAAAACCACTAAGAAATCAGTACTTGACAAATTACATACTGACTTCTTGGAAATAGTTGTTCAAATTACAAAATTAAAACATGCAAAGTAGACATTCAAACAGTGAGACTGTTAACAGTTCTGCTCCACGATCTGACAAAAACAGCAATATGGTCATCCATCTTACACACTCAAACATACATGCAATTATATCAAAAGGGTAACATTAAACACAGTAAAAAAGAACAAAGCAGGCCACAAGAGAGCAATGTAAAAGACATAAATTTCAAAGCTAGACAATAGGAGATATTCATTCTCTATCATATTGACTCTTGTTTTCTTCCAAATAGTTGTCCATATTGTCACATACAGGGAGTTCACATGAGGCAACATAGTATGGAACTGATCTAAGCAGGACAAGGAGGGTATTTCAGGTCTTCAAGACCAGACATTAGGGAAGCCAATAAGTCTCTCATTCTCCTCAAAACAGCTGTCCATACCTTAATGTGTGTTGAACTTAAACAAAACAAAACAAGCCAAAATCACTTTGAACAAAGAATGATAGTATTGCTGGATTTCACATCATGACATTATGGAATCAGCACTGGGTACTGTAGTGTCTCTTTTTCTTCAAAATAGTTGTTCATTTCAACATACATTATATATTTGGTTCTCATAAACTGTTTATAAGCTCTACACATGCATGAGTTTCTACATGTATATCTATCCTTTCTGTATTAGAGGGAAAAATAAAACAAAGCAAGACAAAACAAAAAAATTCCTAGAAAAGCATAAGGCAAAAAAGCCATAAAAAACCACAATACAAGGTGATCTACAATGGTTACCATGATGTCTCAGCACTATGTAACAACATTAATAAAACAAAGCATTGGAGACATTATAAGACTTCAAAAGCAGGCAATAATCAAACCAGAGTGGGTATCTTAGTGAATCTTGTCATCTTCAGTGTAGTTGCCTATACTCTTAGACTTGAGGTTGTCGATCATAACAGATTTGAATAAAATCAGTCAATACAAGATAGAACTCTAACAAACCAGATTCAGATAATATCAGTCATAATATGACAGTATAAGTTATACAGGGCTTCAGATGAAGTTGATAGGAAAATTAGGGATGATTACCATATTATGTCCTCTTATTTTTGGGATAGCTGACCTTGTCCTGAAGTCTAGTGTAAGTAGACAAACTGAAACAGCATGTAATCCATCCAAGCAGAGTGGTGAGAATAATGTAGATTTTAAATCTTGTTACCCCATTAACAATATCCCCTGCCTTCCTTTTTTAGACAATTCCTCCCCTTTCACTCCCATGGAGTGCACTGCTTGTTTTGGGTCACACTGCCTCCCTATATAGAGCATCTCAATGGACCCTATCTCCTGATCTACTCTGCCTGTGTTTCTCTCTGTTAGTATTTTGAGGCCCTCTATACTAGAGATTATAGCCAATGTTCTCTGCCTCATTTCTGCTATTCTATTTTTCTGCCATTAATAGTCTATTTGTCTGTTCTACTCCACTGTCTGCCTCGTTCACTGAGGCCTCTCTGCCACTGTTCCTGAAATGCTTGTATTCTTCTTCTCTCTCCCTAGAATGTCCTTCAGTATTTTTTTTAGGGTTGGACTGGTGGTCACAAATTCTCCCAGTTCCTCTTTGTCATGGAAGCATCTTGTTTCTCCATTAATTTCTAGAGAGAGTTTTGCAGGATACACCAATCTGGGCTGGAGATTGTTGTCCTTCAGCGCTTGAATTACTTTACTCCAAGCTCTTCTTGACCTGATGGTCTGTGTCGAAAAGTCTGCGATGATTTTGATGGGTTTTCCTTTATAGGTGATCTGTTTCTTTTCTCTGATGGCTTTTAATATTCTGTTCTTATATTGAATTTCTGGGATCTTGATTATTATGTGTCTGGGTATAGCTCTCTTTTATTTATAGGTGGCTGGAGTTCTGTATGCTTCATACCTCTGCATATCATTTCTTTTTTCTATGCTTGGGAAATTTTCCTTAATAATTTCTGTGAATAGCCTTTGTAATTCCTCTGATTTGAGTCCTGCTTCTTCATTCACATACTTTATTCTTAAGTTATAGATCCTCTTGTCATCTTCCAGTCTGTATCTTTACTGCCTGCTCCCTTGTTATTTTTAAGAGATCTTCCCTTTCATGACCCCACATTGCAAGCCTGTGTTCAATTTTTGATAGTCTATCTTTGGTTTCTTTCAAGCAGTTTTGCCAGCTTTCTATGGAGTCTTTAGTTTCCTGATAATGTCTTTGAATTTGCTTCATGAATACTAGGTTTTTTCTGAATTCTTCATTAAATTTTTCTCTCTTTTGTGTTCCTCCATTCTTCTGTCTGTGTCTTCTTGAGAGGTGCCCAGCCCTTCTTTTATTAATCTACTTATCTCTTGTTTAATTTGAATTAATATTTCAGTTTTGGTCCCGCTTACAAGGTCCTGAAGATATCTCTTTATATCCGCTAATGCTTTGTTTGATGTTGCATTTTTGCTGCCCTCAATCTGTTTTGTATTTACCTCTCCTGGAACAATGTTCTCAGGGTTGGGGCCTGGGGTTTTTTTCTTATTTCTCCCTTTTGTCATGTTTTTGGTTCATTCCATGTACAGTGTAATTCCCAGACCCTTTTCTTGTTGGTTAAGGCTCCTCTAGGGGGCGCAGGCTAGGAGCTTTAGCCCTCTTCAGTAGGTTATCAGAGATTAGAGTTCCCCCAAGGGCAGTGTGCGCTGGCTCCTCCCCTGCAGGCTAGTCAACCTTTGCAGGCCTTCACTATGTCAGTGTGCACCGATCTCAGGGAATTAATTTGTAGTGACTCACTGGGTCCCCGCCAAGGGCGTGGCCTAGTCCAAGCAGATTCCACCAATCCGCTCGGCGAGGGGAGCAACCAACTGAAGCCACTTCCTTATGGAGTTAGGGCTGTCCTGCCCAAATCTAACATGTCGTCCAGTTGGTTTCCCCCTTCCCGTAGGAGGGTCTTATTCCCATCACTCACTGAGTGTTGACACCAGTCCCCGAGAACTGCTGGGCTCCCCGACCTCCGACTTCAGTGCGGCTGCGGTGCGAATGCATGGTGCCTCTGGGTGGGTCGCGTGAAGGACCGGTCCAGGCGAGCCACACACAAGGGTGTTCACCTCCGCGCTGTGGTGGCTCAAGCTAGTCGATTCGGCGTGGATTGCTTGTTCAGGTTGGGTAGCAATTCAGGCGGCTCGAGAAGGGCACCATTCCGCTTTACTAATAGTATCCCCAGGACCTCATATTCGAGTGGTTTTTTGCACTTTAGTTTCTTCCTGGGTTGTGAGAGTCCATCTCTCTCTGTTTGGGTCTCTCCAGGGTGTTTTATTCTGGCATTTGAGCTGTCTCTCTCAGAGAGGGTCCCTCTCCTGCTACCTACCGGTCTGCCATCTTTTTTTCCTCCAATCTTCCCTTTCATGATCACACATTGCAAGCCTGTGTTCAACTTTTGATAGTCTATCTTTTGTTTCTTTTAGGCAGTTTTGCTGACTTTTTATGGGGTCTTTAGTTTGCTGGTAATCTCTTTGAATCTGCTTCATGAATTCTAGGGTTTTTTTTAATTCTTCATGGAACGTTTTTCTCCTTTTGTGGTCCTCCATTCTTCTGTCTGTGTCTTCTTGAGAGATGGCTAGCCTTTCTTTTATTAATCTACTTATCTCTTGTTTCACTTGAATTAATATTTCAGTTTTGATCTCGTTTACCAGGTTCCGAAGATATCTCTTTATGTCCACTGATGCTGTGTTTGATATTTCATGTTCGCTGCCCTCAATCTCTTTTATATTTACCTGTCCTGGATCAAAATTCTCAGGGTTGGGGACTGGGGGTGTTTTTTTATTTTTCTCTCTCGTCATGTTTTTGGTTCCTTCCATACAAGTGTATAGTATAATTCCCAGCCCCTTTTCTTTTTGGTTAGGGTTCTTCTGGAGCACGTAGGCTAGGGGCTTTTGCCCTCTGCCGTGTGCTATCAGAGAGTGAAGTGCAAGCAAGGGTAGCATACCCTGGTTCCTCTCCTCCGGGCCAGTTGACCTTTGCAGGTCTTTACTGCGTCAGTGTGCGCCGCTGTCAGGGAACCAATTGATTTGTGAGGACCCACTGGGTTCCAGCCCAGTCCAAGCAGATTCCACTAATCCGCTCTGCGAGTGGAGCAACCAATTGAAGCCGATTCCTTACAGAGCCGGGGCTTTCCCGCCCAAGTCCAATATGTGGTCTAGTTGGTTGCCCCTTCCTGCGGGAGGGTCCCATTCCCATCACTCACTGTGTGTTGATGCTGGTCCCCGGGAACTGCTGGGCTCCTCAACTTCTGACCTTAGTGCGGCTGCAGCATGAATTCACGGTGCCTCTGGGCGCGTCACGTGCAGGGCTGGGTCCGGGCGAGCCGCACGCAGTGCTGTTCAGCTCCACACTCCGGCCGCTCAAGCCAGTCGCTTTGGCGTGGGTTTGGTCGCTCAAGTGTATCTCGGGCATGAATGCAGGTGGCTCCGCCAGAGTGCAGTGCTTGCCGATCTTAGCTTCTCTAAAATGGTAGCCCCGGGACCTTGTATTCAAGCAGTTTCTCTTCCTTTAGTTTCTTCCTGGGTTGAGAGAGTCCATCTCCCCTTGTCTGTATCTCTCCAGGGTGTTTTATTCTGGCATTTGAGCTGTCTCTCTCAGAGAGGCTCCTTATCCTGCAAGCTTTAGGTCCGCCATCTTTGAAACCTCTCTGCTCTGTTCTTCTTAAAAATGTGTTACATAATGGGATTTACCTATCATATGTAATTCATCAATGTAAATACTTACTAGTATTTACTTAATTACTAGTAAGTATTTACATTGATGAATTATTATGAAGTCTGGTATGGTATTGTCTTTATTGTGTATTTATTATTTTATCGAGTAGCTGTAGGTTCTACCCCATCGTCTACAGTGTTGATGTTGTTAAACACTGTTATAAGTAAATAATGATTTATAAGATTTTCAGTATACTCAAGATGGCATTAAACATAATATGCAAATATCCTCTTTGCCGAATAAACATTTAGGTGCCTTTTACATTACAAAGTGATTGTTCAATTAAAAAGTTTTAATGAAAAATTTCAAAGTTATGCCAAAGAGGACAGTGATCCAAATCGTAGTCATCATCCAGCTTTAATCATTACTGATTACCTTTTATCCATTTCCCGACCTACTTTTCTACAACCTACGCTCAATAATTTTGAAGCATATTTTAGATGTTATATCACTCATAGGTATTTCACTTTTGTCTTTAAAGATAAAGACTCCTTTTAAAATATAAACACAATATCATTTCTTTCACTTAAAATTTTTTTCTTTGGCTGGGGAAAGCCTATCTCAGTGGTAGAGCATAAGCTTACCATGTGTGAGTGTCTGGCTTTGATTGCTGGTACTAAAACAAAACTAACAGAAAAACAAAACAAAAAGAAAAGCAAAGTAACACTACCCAAACCCCCCCCCCCAAACCCAAAAAACAATCCACCAAAAACCAGACCAAAGCAGATAAGAAAACTCATTTCCTTAGTGTTACTGATATATATTTATATAGTGTTCACATTTCTCTAATCACTGTTCTCTCTTTTTATAGTTTGCTACAAACACTCTAAGGTTCATACATTCCATTTGATTCCTATACTTTAAATTTGTCTTTTAATTGATTGTCTCCTCTTCCATCAATGTCTCTCTTTCTCTCTCTTCCCCTCCTCCCCGTGCCTCCCTGCCTCCCTCTCTGTCTGTCTCTCCGTCGTTTTTTTTCCTGAGATGGGATCTCACCATGTAATGCAGATTGGTGTTGAACTTACTATATAGTCCAGACTATGGTTTCAAACTAACAGCAGTCTTTCTGCCTCAGCCTCCCAAGTGTTGGGATTACAGTTATGCACTACCATGTCCATCTTCCATGCATTTCTTTAGTTTCTTAGAATTTTATTTTTCAAAGAAACCAGCCTATAGTATTTCCCTGTTTAGTTTTTGCTGTTCCCTGTAATTGTCTCCTTCTGTTCCTTGTATTTCTTGCAATAAGAGATTTAGAGGTTTGATTAGATTTAGTTGTTTTGTTTTTCCTTCTTGTAAATACACTTTATATCTTTACTTCCATCAAGAGTTACATAATATCTGGTTGGCTTCATGTGAATGTCTTGTTAGCAGTCATTCATGACGGTTACATATCATGAATTATTAAATTTGTGAACTGGAGATTTTCTTTCATTTTTTTCTTCTGTTATCAATTAGAATACTTATGTGGGAGAACTTCTTCATAACAATTTTTTGATTATGTTTCATATTGTAAAGGCATGAGGAAGCCTTAATTTTTGCCCCTTTACTTGCTAGTTTTTACACTGATGAATTATTATGAAGTCTGGTATGGGGTACATACCAGTAATACTAGCACAATTTTCTTAGGCAGAAAAATTGCAACTTTGAGCCCAGCCTGGACAACATAAGGAAACCTTGTCTCAAAATGAGACAGCACAGAGTGGGGAGGGGGGGACATAGTTCAGTGTGAAGATTCTGGATTCATGGCTCAGTATTACCCCGCCTCAAACTCATAGGTTTAAACTGTTTATGTGTTTCAATTTAGTCTATTGTGCGTTTCTGTGGTGGTCAAATTGTCCCTTACTTAACTAGTAGACACCTCAGTAACTTGACTTCTGAATTCTTTTAATGTAAGTCTGTTAGTATTCTTATGAAATATGATTTTCTAGGTTCATTTTAATACTTCCTGACCCTAGGTAATCAGTCATTTCTTTGAAGAGCTCTGATTATCTTATAAAAGAATTTTTAACTTACAAATGTTTCATTGTTTAAAAGTAGCCCGTTTTTCAAGAATTAAGATTTGATTTATAGTTTTGTCTGTGTAGAATATGTGAGTCAGTGACTTTTAAAGATTTATCTACTAATTGAAGTTAGGAGTCTGGGACTTAGTTTTTTTCCCTTAGAAAAATCTCTTTTTCTTGTAACAAAGTTTATCCTTAAAGATGATTTTTTGTCATGGAAGATTTGAAAGATTATTGACATTCTAATAATCAAGTAGCCCCCTACATATATTTATAAAATTATTTATATTTTACAAGTAAAAAAAAAGATTTATAAAATTTTTGTTTGTGAGGCATTATGGAATTCAGTAATTTGAGTCACCAGGTTTATGGCCTAGTATTTTTCATTCAGTGGTATGTGACTTTTTGATTTAAAATTGATACAAGAGTGAACAAAAAGTTATTTCATTAAACAAGAGTAGAGAAAATTAAGGATAAAATAATGTTTAAAGATGATGGATTAGAAAACTTACTTTTGTAATTAATATTGTGGATACTTTAAATTCCTAACTAGTAATTAAGTTTGACCAAATGCTTACACAGTAAGCTAAGAAAATGTTATCCTATTGGAATAACATTTCAACTGTTGTGGAATTTCAGATTTTAAATATTCAGAAATGTCAGTGCATGACTTTTTGTCTCATGGGGAGTTGATTCTGAACAAAGTTAAGAATTGATTAATAAAGCTGTTGCAATGTTTTTCACATAGAGTTATCTTGTGCTAGCACATACTTAGTGATACTTCATAAAATGTCTCTCAGGTAAGGGTCCAGACATGTAAAATATATATACTAAGTTGACTAAAATACCTCAGGCTAGATTCTGATTAGTGTGTTCTTATGGGGTGAAACAGGGACTGGAGAAATAGTTACTGCCTGTCACAAAGTATTATTGTTGTGTTGGAACACTAACTGTCAATTCTAACAGATCCTGTTGAACTCAGTATAACCCTCCCTTGGGCTTTGGAGATCTTGAAGATTTTGACCTTAATCACCATAGGTCCTTAAACCACATTCTCTTTGAGCTGTGTCAGAATTGTGGTTTGTTGTAATGACTGTAGTAAGATGACCTGAAATACGCTTTGTGTGTGTGTGTGTGTCTGTATGCACTTGCTTATCCTTGTAATTTCATTTGATTTGCTTTGTGCTTTAGTTTGACTATCGAAAATCATTTGATGGTGTTTTGCAGCTGTAAATTTCAAAGACTGAAGTGCCTTTTTAAGCATCTGTACAATTATAAATATGTATAGCCACCAGAATATCTAGCTGCTTTAAAATTTTTTGGGGGAGGAGGTAAAAGAAACAAAATCGGATTCTTCTACTATTTGTTCATCTAGTACACGTTTTATGTGGCCAGGAGCTGTTTATTTGCCAGTAATTCATAATTAAACCTTAGACTTGTTACAGTTTGAAAATCAGTTAGTATTGTTTTTAGGTCTTTGTTTAGCAATAGTACATTGTGTTTATGCTACAAAATATTTCACTAAATAAAAGGTTTATTCAGAATTCACAGTGACAAATTCAAAATTGAACAGTGATGAAGACATATCTTCACAGAGCCCTCTTTGTTATGGTGAAATTCAGCATAGTATTCCAAGGTGTTAGGGTGTTTTTTAAGTTCTAAAGAGGGAGACAGTGAAATTTTTATAGTCATCATTTTTTATATACCTCACCTTTAATCACATATGGAGGCCTTCAAGAAAAAATTAAATGATGAAATTTTGTGGTTAATTGAATTGAGATGATTTAAATGCAAATCTAAAAATATAAGAAGTTATAGCCTTGGGGCCGGGAATTTAGCTCAGTGGCATAAGCACTTGCCTGGCAAGCGTGAGATCATGAATTTGATCCCTAGTACCAAAAAAAAAAAAAAAAGTTATGGCCTTGTGTTCTGCATATTGTTTTGATCATCCTGCCCTTATTTTTATCTTTTAATGTTTCCATTGGGTAATTAAAAATTATAAAAGTATTTTATATATATGTATTTTTTGATAAAGTTTCAAAGTGTGTAGAAGTGTATAAGGTAAAAAATAAATGTCCTCTCTTGATTCTCTCCCATTATTGCCCTCTGCATTAAACATTGTTAGCATTTAGAGGCTGTGTTCTTCTTGGCTGTCTTGTATTTGGTCTCAAATTTATGCAGATATTTAGAAAAATAACATGTATAAAATGCTATTTTAACAATAAAAGTAAGATCATACACGTCTTTTTCACATTAAATTGATCAGGAGCGTCTTTCCAGTTGGTACATTGGTCAACGTTTTTTTTTTTTTTTTTTTTTTTTTTTTTTTTTTTTTTTTTTTTTTTTTTTTTTTTTTTAGTTCTAGGAGTTCCAGGGCCTCCAGCATGCTAGACAGGTGCTTTGGCATTTAGCTGTATCACAGCACTTTAAATTTTATGTTGAAACAGGGTTTACCTAAATTGGCCAAGTTGACCTTAAGTTTAGTATCACTGGGTCTCAGCCTCCCCAGCATCATTTATTAAAGAGTGTATCTTTCTTCCAGTGAATGTGTTTAGAACTTTTGTCAAAGATAAGGTGGCTAATTATGTCTGGAGTGGTTTCTCATCTTCTGTTCAATTCATCCTTGGATCTGTGTTTTTGCAAGTACTACACTATTTTTCTACCTTTCCTATCCTTTAGTCCTTTTACTTCATTTTCTTGTCTAATTGCTTTGGCTAATGTTTCCAAAAGTTTGTTGAATAGAAGTGGTGAAAGTGGACATCCCTATCTTATTCCTGATTTCGATAAAACCTTTCAGTTTTTGTCCATTTAGTATAATGTTGGCTGTTAGTTTGTTATAGATGGATTTTATCAGATTAAGATAAAGACCATATATTCCAATTTTCTATAGTTTTTATCATGAATGTTGGATTTGTCACATGCTTTTTCTGCATCTTTTGAGATGACCATATGGTTTTTGTCCTTGTCTGTACTAATATGGTGTATTATATTTATTGATTTGCATATGTTGAACCATCTCTGCATCACTGGGATGAATCCTACTTGGTCATGATATACAATCTTCTTAATAGTTTGCTGCATCCTGTTTGTCAGTATCGTATTAAGGACTTTTGCATCTATGTTCTTTCTTTAGGGAGATTGGCATATAGTTCTCTTTTTTTGGTTGGGTGCTTCCCTGGTTTTGATATCAGGGTAATACTTGCTTCCAGAATGTAGAACTATTGCTTCCCTTTCAATTTCTTTAAAGAGTATAAGAAGTAATATTATTGAGGCTTCTCTAAATTTCTTGAGCAATTTAGTGAATTTGTCATATCCTGTGCTTTTCTTTGTAGGTAGGTTTTTAATTGTATCTTCAATTTCATTGATTCATTTGGTTAATTTAGAATTTAGAATTTTATATCTTCTTTATTAAGCTTTGATAATTAATAAGTATCTAGGAATCTGTCCATTTGTTCTGAATTTTCTCTTATTAAAACAACCAGTTCTTGAAGTAGGTATAGATGATCTTATAGATTTCTATAGAATCCATTGTGATTTTATCCTTTTCTTTTTTTAAAATTTTATTTAAAGAGAAAAAAAAGCAATACAGAAAAAAGGGTAGAAACAATACAAAACCTCAAAAAAACCCATAAATCACTAGTTGACACACCATATACTGTCCTCCCAGAAATAGCTTGTTACAAAATTAAGGCATACAAAGTGAATACACAGTGAGGCTGCAAACAGTTACAAAAAAACAGGATGGAATAAAGCCAATTGAGACAGTATAGTGAAATTGGCACAGAACATCAAAGCAGGTCACCAGGACAACAGTAACAGGCAACATTGTATATCTCGTTGTCTTCACAATAGTTGTTGTTCTACTAGGTACAGCAAAATCAAGGAAATACACAACATTATAGAACACATCAACACAGAGTACTGAATAGAGCAACACCGTTAATCAGAACAAAGCAAAACAGCGATAAAAATATCTGCTTTCAGAGATAGTAGAAGGAAACTCCCCCAACTTGCTGTGCCACATATGGTCACCTACTAAGAGATACCCAGATCCCTGGATCCCAATTGTTAACCGGGGAAGGGGGTGGGGATGTGGTATGTTTGATTCTAAGCCGGTAGGTAGCAGGCTGGTTACTGGTTGGCTCAGCGCCCTAAGTTCCAACATGGCGCGGATCTCAGGAAACACTCTTGCTTCTTGTTTCCCCGCCCTGGGGTGGCCGCGGCTTGCCAGACCACAGTCACTTCCCAGGGCGGCAGGCTATTTTATGCTTTTCACTATGAATTGCATGAATTGCAGTCTTTTATTTCCTGTTTTGATTATGTTGGCTAAAGGTTTGTTGATTTTATTTAATCTTTCAAAGAACCAACACTTCAATTTATCGATGTTTTGTATTTATTTCTTAGTCCCAATTGCATTAATTTTTGCTCTGATCTTTATAATTTCCTCTCTTGTATGAGTTTTGGTATTGACTTGCTCTCCTTTTTTGAGAAGCTTGAGGTTCAACATTAGGTTGCTTGTTTAAGCTGGCTGTGTTTTTCAGCACTAGAATTTTCTTTCCCTTATAAGACTGTTTTCATTGTGTCCCAGCTTTTTAAAACAAATGTGTTCAGATAGGAAAATGAGTAGAGCAGGCACTTCTCAAAAGAAGTATAGTGGCCAATAAATATATGAAAATGTTCAACACCTTTACTTATAAAGGAAATGCTAATCAAAACTATTGAGGTTATCTCATCCCAGTTAGAATGGTTATTATCAGGAGTACAATAAACAAAATATCTGTGAGCATGTGGAGGAAAAAAGAACTCATACAGGTGGCTGTTGGGAATGTAAATTAATTAAGTCTAAAAATCCAGCTACACTTTGATCTAACTATATTATTGCTTAATATATATGTCCAAAGAATTTAAAATCAGTATATTATAGAGATATCTACATATTTGTATTTATTCTTTATTGTGGCACAGCAAATAACAGGTTAAATCTAGAAACCAGATGCCTATGTTCTGAAAATAGATAAATAAAATGATAGATATTCTATGTAGCGTTATTATTCAACTATAAAGAAGGAGAAAACTGTGTCATTTGTAGAATGGTTGACTGGGGATCATCACCATATTAAGTGAAGTAAGCCTATCTCAGAGGACAAGTATTGTGTTTTCTCTCATCTATGAAATCTAAAAGAAAAAAAAAGAGACTACATGAAAGTAGAAGACTTATTTGAGAAGGGGAGAGGAATGGAATTGACCATAGAATAACATACAATATATGTATGTCAATAAAACTCATTATTCCATATAGCTGATATATACTAAATTTTTTACAAAATGCTCTGTAATGTGGTTATATAAAATGTTAAATTACTGCTGCATAGTAAGTGCAGAAACACTGGTTAAAATTCACAGGGTATCTGAAGATTAGCAAGTCATCATCACTGCTTTTTCCCACCCCTGCCCTCCCTGCCTGCACATAACAGTGCAGATTAAAACCAGGCTCTCGACATTGAGTTATGCCACTTCTCTTTGCCAGATTTTTTATTTTGAGACAGGCTTAGGGGCTCATTAAGTCACTATGTTGCTCAGACTGGGCTTAAACTTGAAATCCTGCTTCAGCCTTGGGGAGTATTGAGTTTATAGGTATGTGTCCAACTATGCCTATTCTCTCATGATCTGTATTCTAGTTTAAAGAACCAGAAATTCTAATACAATTCAAACTTTAATTGGGAAATGATGATAAATTAACTTCTGTCTTTGGAGATATAGTGATAAATTAAATTACTTTTAATTCTAAGCTTCTTGTTATGTCTAGCATGGAATTTGAAATAAAAAAAACTATAAAAGAAGTTTGGGAACTTGAGTAAATCTCTTTTTCCAAAGATTCTGTAGTGGTATAGTATTTAGTAAGGTTTTATAGTTGAAAACAAAATTTGGAAAGGTCTTAAATACTTTATAATAAATTCCAGTTGGGTTATTATTCATAAGAAGTAACACTGAGAAGTAAATGAATACTTATGAAATATTTGCACATTATAGTAGATTACTGTGGAATATATAAAGTTGGATTTTTTACTAATAGTTTCTCATAAATCAATTTTCTTCTGGATATTCGTGTTTAATTTTCATGTCAGAATAATGTATTATCACATTTACTCTAAAGACCTTAAACAAATATAGGTATGTTTAAAGATTTTAACTTGGATTTTATTTTGTTGCTACCAATAATTTTTAAACACAGTTCCATATAAAGATCAGTAATAAGAATATTGTAACTCATAGTATGAGTGCCTGACACTGAGAAAAAACAAAAGCTCTTCAGTTAAAGGCAAATAATTGTGAAGGGAAATAGAAGTAAATCTTAACCAAGCGGTAATATTTGTATTCAGTGTAACCAATGGTGACCATTTATCCACACAATCACACCTTTGAGAATATTTAGTTTTATCAGCTTTTTTTTTTTTTTTTAAGATATCATCCCATTTTCTTTTACCAAAGAGTTCACAAATTGGGAAAAAAATTTCAGATAAAGACACTGACTTTCTGACTTCCTGTTTGGAGAGCTTGATACATTCGTTTCAGATATCTTACCTCTTAATTAGTATATATTTTATTAAGTTTATATTATACTTTCTTTTAAGTGTGTATATTTTAAATTATTTTTGTGAGTAAATTTGTAGTACTTGAAGTATATAGGACTTAATTAGTGATGATAGATTAACCATACATATTAGAAGAAAGATTTTGTATAAACTTTAGGTTTTTTTGTAATATAAAAATGGCTTACTATTTTTAAAAAATCTTTTATTTTATGGAAAAAAGGTAAAACAAGAATTCATAGCAAAATAATAGGAGAATAACAATAGTTAATATATTACATGTTGTTATCTTTAAAGTAATTGCTCAAGGTACAAAAAAAATGACTTACTAAATACAGTAAAAGACAAACTTGTAGGATAACTTTGTAAATTAAAATTTTCTTTAACTAGTGTCAAAATATGTCTTCTACAGAAAATCTTTTACTGGACTGGAAGTGTCTAGCCTATTGTTAAAGAGGTTTTGCTTAGCGTACAGAAGGCCCTGGGTTCGATCAAACAATAACCACACTAACAGAACTTTTATGATAGTTATTTTTTTTAATCTCACTACCTCACATTTCAAAAGTTAAAATTTGAAGTTGATAGCAGTGTTAGAAGTCCTTTTAATTCTATCTACTAATTCAAGAAAGATATTAGTTGTTAAAATCTGTCAAGTTTATATGGCAATCCTTCCCTGTCAAATTGTTTCCACAAAAGGCTTACCTAAACTGAACGTGCGCTTATGGACACTTAACAAATACACTTAACAAAGACACTTGCCATGAATATTATCAGTTAGTTAGACTCACTTAAAGTCATTGCATGTTGGAAAATAAATGTGGAGACTTGGGCATGAAAATACCAGTATTTACTTTGTTAATAATTGATTTCTTTTTTAACTGAGCAGTGTCGTCAAGCTATTGTTTTTAAATAATTATAAACAAATATTTCTCTGCAACTAGGTATGTATTTCCTACCAATGTGCACTTATACCAATTTATAAACCAACTAATTTTATGAGACAAGTACAACTAAATGATTTATGGGGTTTTTTTTGTTTATGTAATTGCCCTTATATAAATACGTATGTTTAAATTTTTCCCCATTTTTACTACTACTCGTAATGTGATAGTGTTCTGTCAGCACTTTTGGGGTGTGAAAATATCAGTTTACACAAGCCATGTTGTAAAAAAAAATGTTTGCTGTGTGTTCTTTTTTTTTCTGTCTTTGGAAAAATTTGTAAAGTACTGTGGGAACAGTCTTTATAATTCAGTAGTTCAAGTACTTCATATTCGTGTTATGAGTATCTTTGTTGTAGTAGCATACTGTAAGTCTTGGTGTGAATGTCCTTTTACATAGTTTCTACTTTTGTGAAGATACATTATTAGTTTGTATGTTGAGGGACAAGAATTTAATTTCAACTTCTTGTAATCATTAGCTTTTTTCTTTTAGCTGTGGTTTTACTGGAATGGTAAAACATCTTCATTGGAAATTTGGAATAGTGCTTGATAATTTTAAGCTTTTTCAAAGAGCTATTCATGCAAAAGCGCTTATGTTCAAACTACTTATTGCAGTCTATATAGCGCTGAAAATAGAAGTTTGTTAGAGTCCAGACACTGTGAACTCTTACATTGTTATTCCAAGTAGTTTAGTGTTTCTGAATAGGCTGTGTTGGAGGGAGTGTTAAATGATAGAAACCTCCTTACATTGACCTCTTTGAGACAGTGTATTCATGTCAGAAACTAATCAAATACAGCTGCAAGATTAATTGTGTGGGAAAGCTATAAACATAGAAAACTGTGACCTCTGCTTAGAGCTCTGTTTCATATATAAGCATTCACTTTGGAATTACTGACTATGAACTTGAGTGAATAATAATTTATTCCATTGCATATACAGTAGTAGTAATTAAAAATTATTGCACTCATAGGGCCTGAGGTGGTTATATACAGATTTCTACTTCAGTCATTTGAGGAAACTGTAATGTGAGTAATGAGAAGAGAGAATAATGAACTTGGGTTTGTAAAACCATGAGAGAAATTTGCCATTATTAACTTTTTGAATCTTTTTTTAGAGCCTTTTTACTTATAATGAATTTTACTTTAGTCCTCAATGTAAGTTTTATTAATGATTGTTACAAAATAATCACTAAAATTTATAATTATTAGTAATTTTGACTCAATAATTGTCACAGGGATTTAAACATATTTAAATTTTGGAATATTTACTTTTTATTTTGATTGAAAATAGCTTATCCACTTAACTTGTAATTAATATGGACATTTTGATTTTGTCTTTTGATTTTGTCTAAATACATGAAAATTTTAATAGGAAAAGCAACCTAACTGGATGCGTGAATTACCTTTAGTATTTGGTTATCTTAGAAATTGTACAATGATTTTTCTGGATTGAAGGTTATTTTATGATTTATTTTAAATCTTTTCTTCGTAATTAACAGATTGTCTTTTTTTTTTTTTAAAGGAGTTTTGCATGCACACAAAACTGGCTGGAAAATATAGAAAGCTTTCATTGTATCCTGCTTCCACAAATGCACAGCCTTCCATGATCAGCATCCCACACCACAGTGATACATTTGTTATAATCAAAGAACCTACATTGACACATCATTGGCAACTGAAGTTCAGTAGTTTATGATTCACTCTTGGCTTTTTGTGTCTTCTACGCATTTGACAAATGTGTAAGGATATTTGTCCACCATTATAGTTTTATGTGGAATACTTTCACTGCCTGTAAAGTCTCCCCTCCTCTGCATGTTCATCCCCACCCTTCTTTTGCCTGCCCAAACCTCTAGGATCCATTGATTTTTTTTTTTTCAATGTCTTCATAGTTGACCTTTTCTATAAAGACATACAGATGGAACCATATGGCATGTAGACTTTTTTAGATTGGTGTCACTTTGCAATATGCATTTGAAATATTTAATTAACATTCTTAATTTACAGTATATGTTCTTCTGTGCCCTATCCTTGCTTGGTAGCTCATTTTTTAGATGGTGAATGATAGTTCTTTTCATTTTTACAAAGAGAAGAAAGCTATTATGTTTTAAAATTTTAATTTTTATTTCCGCTAAATACAGTATAATTATTCCTGTTTATCCAACTTGAAGATGAGGAACAAAGAAGTTACAACTTTTCTAAAAACACACAGGGAGGAATTACAAATTTATGATTTGAAGCCTGGAAGATCATATTCATAGTACATTATCCTGTCTTAGAGAAGGAATATGTACATACATATGTATATTTGTGTGTATATGTATGTATATATGTATGTATATTTGTGTTTATTATATGTTGTAATTAAATGCAACTTCATTTTCATTAAAATTACTGTCCTTTCATATCATAAATACTCTGTTAACTTTTTAATACGACAAACAGTGTTTGGAAACGAAAATGTATTGAGTCTATGTAGTATGTATTGTCATTTTGGTGAAGTTTTAATTGAGGTTTCAATACATGTAGTTTGTTTCTCCAGCTTTAAGTTTTCTTTTAGTACAAGGTGATCTTTGGCTTACATTTTGTTTGTTTTTTCTTTTTTTTTAACTTTTAATTTTAAAGAGAATAAAACAAAAGAGAATAGAACAAAGAAAATCAGAACAGAACAATGCAAGCAGCACAGCACTTCACAACAAGACAACCGGACATCTACAGTAGCTACCATAATGTCTCTTTCTTTGAAATAGTTGAGCATAGCTTCACACACAATAATATCAAACATAACAAAATAGTATAAAACCATTCAAAAGAATGAAAGCATCACAGGACTTCAAAATGAAATAACAGAAAATGAACAATGGCTACTATAGTATCTCATTTTCTTCAAAAAATTTGTCTATACCATCACACATAATAAAATCAAGTAAAACACAACAGGACAGAACCAATCAAAACAGAAGAACAAAAGAACAGAATCAATCAAAACAGAAGAACAAAAGGACTTCAAAACAAGATGATAGTAAATCAGCAATGGCTACCATAATGTCTTGTTTTCTTCAGAACAGCTAGTCATACCATCACACATAATAAAATCAAACAAAACAGAATAAAACCAATCAAACAAATGGATGAAAGCATTATAAGACTTCAAAGCAATATAGTAGGAACCATGATTACCATAATATATCTCATTATATTCAAAATAGCTGCATCTACCATCTGACAGCATAAAATCTAACAAGACAGAACAAAGCCAAAGGTAACAAAATTGTGTAAACAGTTAAGATAAGACAATAAGAAATTGACAGTAGTTTGCACGTTTTCCTCCCAGGTGTTTCCTCCTCTTTGCTCTTACATTAACTATTTTGCTTTTGGATACCATTAACTCCTTCTGTTTCTTATGCTAGGGTTCATGCATATGAGTTCAAACTGTTTTGGCCATGAACATGATCTCCAGTTGTGTCCATTTATCTACACAAGCCTTGAGATTATTCTTGCTTTATAGCTGGGTAGCTTTCCACTGCATGAAAATACTGTATCTTATCCATTGTACAGTTGATGGGCAAATTACTCTTGCTTTTTTTTTTTTGGTCTCCTGGCACGGGGAACAATTGTTTTCTCTCCTTTGATTTCTAGTCTATGAATTTCCTTTCCAGTTAAATGTGTCTCTTATATACAGTATATCGATGGATTTTTGTTTCTTGATCCACTCTCCCTGTTTCTTGTTATTGCTGACCTGAGGCCATCTACATTAATGGTTACAACCAGCATAGATTGGTTTGTCTCTGCCCTGCTATCCTCCTGTTGTTGGCCCTCCACTTTTCCCCTTCATTCAGTTACCTGTCTTGTTTGGCGATCCTCTACTCTGCTCCTCTTCCTGGAACCATGGTCATCATTATCTCTCTCTAGAATATCCTTCAGCACTCTCTGTAGGGTTGGTTTGGTAGTCATGAATTCCCTCAGTTGTTCTTTATCATGGAAGTGTCTTATTTTTCCATCAATTTTGAAAGATAGTTTTGCTGGATAGATCAATCTAGGTTGGAAATTGTTTTCTTTCAGGATTTGAAACACTTCACTCAACTCTTCTTTACTTGATGGTTTGTGTTGATAAGTCTGCTGTGATCCTGATTGGTTTTCCTTTGTAGGTGATCTGTCTCTTTTCTCTAACAGCTTTTAATATTCTGTTCTTGTGCTGAATTTCTGGGATCTTGATTATTATATGTCTGGGTGTAGATTTACTTTGGTTATGGCTAGTTGGAGTCCTATATGCCTGACTTATCTGCATGCCAGATCCATTTCCCATGTTTGGGAAGTTTTCTTCTATTATTTCTGTGAATATTCTTTTAATTTTATTTGTGATGACCCCTGCTTCACCAATGCCTATCATTTGTAAATTATACTTGTTTGGATCATCTTGCAGCCGTTGAGTTGTTATTTCCTGATTCCGTGTTGTTTTTAAGAGATCTTTCATAATCACTAGCTGCAATCCTGTCTTCAAGGTTTGAAAGTCTATCTTCAGTCTCTTTCAAGTGGCTTTGCTAGCTTTTGAT